>JADRCO010003156.1:0-10928 GCA_021464525.1 Rhizophagus sp. LPA8_4_AMF
TAATATAAAAAATAAATAAATGCCAATTTTTTATAATAAAATAAGTAAATACATAATAAAAAATAGTTTCGGACTTTTGGCCTATAGTTTCGACCTATATAAAGTTTTGGCTATGGTTTCAGATTTCGGCACTAGTTTCGGACTTAGGTTTTGGAATTTTGGATTCGGCCACACCTCTGGAAGGTTTCAGCCACAAGTATAGTATAGCATATACAATTTAACTTATTGTAGGTAAAAGTTTATTGTCAGCTAAAATTCTAGTAACATGAGTTAAAAGTGGTATTAATTTTTTTCAATGCTAAAACAAAGTGAACATCTTCAGAAAATTCAACAAAACAATTCCTTAAATTTACAAAATAATGAAATTCAAGAGAAAAATTTATATAGAATATTTTACAAAGCAATTACTGATTGTGAAACTTGCTGGTCTAGTACATTTAATGTCTGATATCACCTTATAATATTAAAACTATTTAATAGTATTTGTCTAACTTCAATGAATACAAATAACTGAATGATCAAGAAACTAAAGAAAATGCAAAAAGGCTGAAAAAAAATACATCTGACATTAGAAGAATGGAGATGTATTGAAAATTTTCTTGAAATATCATTACAATTTGCAGAATTAACCAAAATTCTTGAAGAAAATAAATACTTTACTGTAGGTTACATTTATCCTGATATTGCAAATTTAAAAAAGCGATTTGTTCAAATGATAATTTATATAATGAAAATAATGTTAACTTTGAAAATAATAACAATACTTTTAAAAAACATCAATTTGAAGAATCTGAAGAAAAAGATAAGCTACAAGCTATACAAAAAATAAGAATTAACTCTTCTGCTTGTACTGTTAAATTAATTAATAAAGTCAAGAAAAATCTATACCAAGCATTAGAAAATTATTATGTAGTTGTTAATATTGAAGCATTAGTTGCATCTTTGTTAGATTCTAGATAGAAAGGCTCTTTTTTGCATTATTAAATAAGCGTAATTAGCAATTTTTAATTTAAAACAACTTTACCAAAAAATAAAGAATGATATATAAGAAATTTCATATACCTCTTTAGAATCTACCAAACAGAAGAAATGAAGAATAAACCCAAAATATAGAAATAGTTTACTTGAAGATAAAGAGGAACTATCTGAAAAAAAAATGGAGATGACAAGGTTGAACAATATCTTGCAATAACTCAGATTCCTAATTAGGAGCAGAATTCTCTAAAGTAGTGGAATGCAAACCAAAAGTAGTTCCTAATTTTAACCCAAATTGCTAGAAAATATTTGTCAATTCAAGTAACATCAGGTGTAAGTGAACATGTATTTAGTAATATGAGCTTGATAACAACAGCTAAAAGAACTTCAATGAAAGAAGTTTTGTTTGAAGTGTTAATATTTCTTAAAAGAAATGGTAATATAGTTAATAGGATGTTTAATTGATTAAGTAAAATTAGATACATTATTTAATAAGCAAAAATGTAATATATTTATTTAATATGAATTTTATTTGAATTATACTAGTTGAAATAAGACAATTCAAAATATGACAAATCAGCTAAAATTCAGCTAAAATTCAGCTGATCTGCAATACAATTCAGATCAATTTAAGAATCAACCAAAAATCAACTAAAATTTGACATAATAATTTATGGTCAAATCTTTTCATAATATTGACGCTTATGGTCAATTGTTAAATTTATTGTATCGTAAATATATATATATGAAAGTTGATAATAAATAAAAACTAATACAACAATTAGATAATTATGATGTACTAAATTGCAGCTACAGTAAATTTAATCCAGCTTATTGATTAGTTGATCTATCTATTACTGAATTTAGACTTTATTTAAATGTTTCAAAATTTTAACTTCATATATTCTTTTTTTTATCTTTAATTTCTAAACAAAACATTTCAGAAATTTTTTTTTTGTTTAATTTTTTATCAGAATATTAGTTGATGTCCTGATTTTAATATTTTTATTTTTTATAAATAAAATGTTTTTAACGTTTCATTATATATTTTCAATTAAAATAAATGTTAGTTAACGTTCTGATTTTTTATTTTTTTTTTGTGAAACTATTACTTTAAAAAAATGTTTTCTATCATTTTTTTTATATTTTTGTGTAGGAAATCGGTTCTAGTGTGGATACTAATATTCCAGATAAGTTTCAAAAAAAATACGAAACTTTATAAAAAAACATTTTTTTATATATTTAATATGTGGAAAATCAGCTCTAATGTGAACGCTGATATTTTAGATAAGTTTTGAAACTTTTGTTTTAAAACTTGTTTAAAAACATTTTTTAATATTAAAAACATTTTTATATATTTTATATGTAGGAAATCGGTTCCAACGTGGATGCTGATATTCCAGATAATTTTTGAAATAAAAGTTTTGAAACTTTCTTAAAAAATATTTTTTAATATCTTTTTATATTATTATAGAGAAATCGACTTTAAAGTTGAATATTGAATCCCAAAGGTTAGTTTTAAAATTTTTGAAACTTTAATAAATAAACATTAATTTTTAATATTTTTTTTATATTATTATAGGAAATTAGCTTCGAAGCTAGATACTGAATCCCAAAGGTCAGTTTTGAAATTTTGAAACTTTAATAAAAAAGTGTTAATTTTTAACATTTTTTTTTTGATTTTTATTATAAGAAATCAGCTCTGAAATTGAATACTGAATCCCCATAAATAAAGTTTTAAATTTTCAAAATTTTAATAAAAAAATGTTAATTTTTAACATTTTTTTTTATTTTTATTGTAGAAAATCAGCTCCAAAATTAGATACTAAATCCTAAAGGTTAGTTTCAAATTTTTGAAACTTTAATAAAAAAATGTTAATTTTTAATGTTTTTTTTTATATTTTTGTAGGATATCAGTTCTGAAGTTAGATACCGAATCCCATAAGCAAAGTTTCAAATTTTTGAAACTTTAATAAAAAAATATTAATATTTACCATTTTTTTATTTTTATTATAGGAAATCGATCCTGAAGCTGGATATCAAATCCCAAAGGTTAGTTTCAAATTTTTGAAACTTTAATAAAAAATATTAATTTTTAATGTTTTTTTTATTCTTATTGTAGAGAATTGGCTTTGAAGTTGGATACTGAATCCCAAAAGTTAGTTTCAAATTTTTGAAATTTTAATAAAAAAATGTTAATTTTTAACATTTTTTTTATATTTTTGTAAGGATATTGACTCTGAAGTTGGATACTGAATCCCCATAAGTAAAGTTTCAAATTTTCAAAACTTTAATAAAAAATGTTAATTTTAACATTTTTTTTATTTTTATTGTAGAAAATTGTCTCTGAAGTTGGATACTGAATTTCAAGGTAAAGTTTCAAATTTTTGAAACTTTAATAAAAAAACGTTAATTTTTCCCAAAGGCAAGTTTCAAAAAAATCTTTTTGAAACTATTAAAAAAATGTTATTTTAACATTTTTTTATTTTTTTATAGAGAAATCAGCTCTGACTTGAATACCGAAACCTTAAAGGTAAAATTTCTTTATTTTTGAAATTTTAAAAAAAAATGTTAAGTTTTAACATTTATTGTAGGAAAATCAGCTCCTATTTGGCTACTGAGTTTCTAAAGGTAAAGTTTTGAAAAACTTTTTGAAATTTTAAAAAAATGTTTAACATTTTTTTTTTATATTTTTATAGGGATATTGGCTTCTACTTGGATACCAGAATTCCTAAAGGTAAAGTTTTAAAAAATCAAGAAAACTTTTCAAAACTTTAAAAAAAACATTTTTTAACATTTTTTTTATATTTTTGTAGGATATCAGCTCCAAAGTTGAATACTGAATCCCCATAAGTAAAGTTTTAAATTTTCAAAACTTTAATAATAAAACATTTATATTTAACATTTTTTTTATTTTTATTGTAGGGAATCGGCTTTGAAGTTGGATACCGAATTTCCAAAGGCAAGTTTTGAAAAAATCTTTTCAAAACTATTAAAAAAATGTTTTTTTAACATTTTTTTTATTTTTTTTATAGGGATATCAGCTCCTACTTGGATTCTGAATTTCCAAAGGTAAAGTTTTGTTATTTTCAAAACTTTAATTAAAGAACGTTAAGCTTTAATGTTTTTTTATTTTTATTGTAGAGAAATCAGCTCCTACTTGGATACCAAATTCCAAAGGTAAGTTTTGAAGAATCTTTTTGAAACTATTAAAAAAAATGTTTTTAACATTTTTTTATTTTTTTATAAGAAAATCGGCTTTGACTTGAATACTGAATTACCAAAGGTAAAGTTTTGTATTTTTCAAAACTTTAGCAAAAAAAAATGGTAATAATCATTTTTTTTATTATTTTTATTATAGGGAAATTGGATACTAAAATCCCAAAGTAAGTTTCAAAAAAGTTCTCAAAACTATTAAAAAAACATTAAATATTATTTTTTTTATATTTATTATAAGGAAATCGGCTCCTACTTGAATATCTTTTAGTTTTGGATTTATTTTATTCTTGGTTTTTTAAGTATAGGCATAGATAGATGTAATAACATTTGATATTAATTTAATTGTAATGAAATGTTGTGATAATTATAATATATTGCAATAATAAATTATTTAGATTTTAAATAAATATTTTTTTTACTAAATTCTATCAAAATTCAGACATTTTTATCTTATCTGATTTGAACCAGTTTAATTAGTATATTTGGTTGAATTTTTATCAAATTTTTGATGATTCTTTGCTGATTTTTCTTTTCCAAATTGTTCTGAGTGGCACCGAATGGCAAACAATTGGAAATTTCAAGTCAGACATCTTTATTACTAAATTTGACCAAAATTCAGACATCTGATTTTTGTCCGATTTGGAATAGTTCAACTAGTGTTAATTATAATAATAAATTATAGTTAGGGCAGTAACACATATTATGTAATATTTAGTTTAATATAAACTTATTCTTCCCTTCCCCTCTTGTCAGGTTTAACAGCCAATCAAATTTTATATTATAAATATATGATTTTATTAAGTATAACATAAAATTTTCCTCCTCCTCTTTAATAATTACATAATAAGTGTCACTCCTCTTATTGGATGGGAGTAAAAATAATGGTCATTACATAGGGGTGACCAATATGTTATCCTCCCATTCTAATAACTGTATTATTATGTAAGTCACATAAGATCATGCCTAATTTTAACAGTTTTTATATAATAAATCTATTTTTTAAATAATAACGTATTATTTTTTATACATAACTGATATTTTTACCCCACTCTTTTTACTGGCAAAAATAATAGTCTACCAAGATCAGCATGATCCTAATAGGTTGCATAATAAATACAATTAATTGCTGTGCCAGTAAACCTAAAATAATCTGAATACCCTATAATTTTTATTCAGATTATCTGTTATTAATGACATAGGATATTCAGATACAATTTTTTTGAAATGTATAACCCCATAACAGCATTAGGATTATCTGGATCAAAGCTCTAATGGATAAAAGAAAAATCCAAATTTTGCAAATTTTTTCTCTTATATAACGTATTTGTCTATAACTGATAAGGTACTTATAAAATTATTAAGATTATTTATACTATATTTGACATACTATTTATTGATTATTAAAGAAAATATTATGACACAATTAAGGCATTACAGCACAATTAAGGTATTATAATACAATTAAGGTATTATGACACAATTAAGGTATTGCAACACAATTATGATATTATAACTTTAAAAAAAGTAACCTATTTACTTACAACACTGTGTCTTATAATTACAGTTACAAGCAATAATGATTAATTCCGCAATATTAATAAAATAATAAAATGTTCTATAGTTTATATAAATGTTAATATTTTCATGATTATAAAAATATCACTATGAAAAATCATGGGCGACTATTAGTAAATATGGGATAAAAAGAATTATTTGGTCTCTTTCTTAACTTTTAGATTCTATAATTTCATCTGTTATTTGTGTGATTGGTGGTGTTGAAAGCTCTCTTGAAATTTTTGAAGGTTTTTGATTAGAATGTTGATTAATATTTACATTATTTTCGCCACTGGAATGCTTGAGACTGGACTATTATTTTTACCTCCATAATTTTCTCCACCATCTTTATCAGTGAAATCAATTAGCTTAATTCCAAGATAATCAGCTTCTGACTTAATGTATAATTCTACCGATTGGGACTGAAATGTAACAATATTTTTTTCTGGATGGTATGCAAACACATTCTTTTCCAATACTTCACGAGCTTCCTCAACATTATCAAAAAATTGTACATATTTCCTATATTTAAGCTCTTTGGTTGTCAATAAAAAATTGATAATTTTGCACGCTACTTCATGATATTTTTGTTTTGGGCAAATTTGTGCACTTTCAAATTTCTTCCCGGTAATATGTAAGATTGCCTTTTTAATAACTATAGGAAAAGAGCTATGCAATTAATCCAAAACAAAATTGCATAAACTCAAACTAATTCTTACCTTTAACTGCTTTTCCAGCTAGAAATTCGTCAGCAACATATTTTAAATCAATAATACGACCACCAACTAACTCATATAAACTATATGCTGCTTCTTCTTCAATTTTACGATTGTTGACTAGATAATCTATCGATTCTTCTTTAGTAAGATCGCCAATTACAATCGGTTCATTACATGCTCGTGAGTAGGAAGAATTATCTAAATAGGAATTGCACAATAAGTCACACTATTTCTTAGAGAGAAAAAATAATGCCTATACTTACTTTCCATTATTTTTGGAACTGAGCCTTCACTGCTGATAAACATCGCAATGTATGTTCGGCTATCAGCATTATCTTTGGCACCATTTTGAAGGACACGAATGATTTCTGGATTTAATCGGCTAATGTTATCATACACAATAACCACGGGTCTATCATATTTAGCTTGATAAGCTTTAGCAGCACGTTGAAAAGCTTTCAAAGCCCTCACCCACTTCGGTTGTTCAAATTCGTCTATCAAGAAAGAAATTAGGGTCAATTGGATGTTATAAAAATGCAGTGATGGTATAAACTCACTATCAGTACTGCCCAATTTTCGTCTCAATTGATTATTAAAAGAGACATCCTCCTCAAATACAAAGTTGACAGCTTCTCCAAATGCTTCGCCAAAATCATCAACACCAGGAGGGATATCGACGTATACAACACCATGACCAACTTCTCTTGATGCAAGTTTGATCAGTGTAGTTTTCCCAGTTCCATGTTCACCACAAATAATATAATAAAAAGACTGATCTTTGGCTGGTTGGAAAATAGTTTTGAGGTAGTCTACAATAATAGGTCGAGGAAAAAGGTTCTCATCTGAAATGTTAATTTCAGGTCGAGTGCCTTCATTTACAGTTTTGAGTAGAGTCAGTAGACGACTATCATTACGTCTATTTCGATAACAAGTGAGATAGAGATCTCCTGAGCAAAACAAAGCAAATATACATATTATAATTGAAATAACGCCTAAAAAAAAGGCAGCCTACAAATAGTGAGAAGGTGATTAGAAATTTCTAACAATAGTCGAAAACAACAAATATACTCGTACTATATAGTAGAGGGGGGAAGTATAATCTTTGGAAACGTGGAAGAACGAAGAGATTGTAATTGGTTCTGAAAAGAAATAAATATAAAAAATATGTAAGGTCAAAAATATAAATATAAATATAAATATATTTTTTTTGCATTGCACTCGACGCCTAATGAAGTGGGAGACCTGAACGATTCTGGAGGGAGACATTGGTAAAGTATTTAGTAATGATCAAATTATTGATTGAACAAATTAAGCAGAAAGAGTTAGAAAGAGTAGGGAGAGTAGAGAGAGTAGAGAGAGTAGAGAGAGTGAAAATTTATCATCGTAGTTATTCATTGTTGACTAAATATGGTCAATAATAAAATTCACTCTAAGCCACCGTTAATATTATTGATGTAGTTAAAGTGATGTACTGATTATACCGTCCCTCGGCAGGACGAAAATATCTATCACTTTATTCTGTCTCGTCAAAAGTAATACAACTGTGAATGCTTTCCCTGTTCATATTGATAAGGGTCAGTTTATTGGGACCTCAAGAGGTTATAAAGGCAAAAAAACATAATTTTTATGGTGTAAAGGCTAACAAACTCAAGCTATAGAAAGTAGAAATTCTCAACGACCAAGATCTTTTAAGCAATCTTTCACTTCAAGACCAAGACGAACACCTTGCAACAAGACTATTGGACTGAGAAACTGCCTAAGGAGAATATCATGCCCTAGTCGTGTCAACCGCCACTTCGAGCCGTAAACAAGAATTGCTTGACCGTATCGCTTTGAGAAAACACTTAACAAGAAGAGTATAGAGGCGTAATGCACGAGCATCTTCGTAGGAATTTACTAAATCGCCATTATCTTACAGTATTCGATGTTATCGTGAGCCTGAAATAAATGAATGAATTCAAGTGGAATGTAGATGTCAGAGTGCGACTCTTGAAGGCCTCAAAGAATATATACACAAAGAATACGAACCTCCATCTCTTGAAAAGATGGAGTGCGTATTAAAATTCATAGGTGGAGATAATTCACCTCAGAATAATCAAGACTTTTGCAAAATGCTCTGGCTATTTGTATCAAAGAACAATTTCAAGTTAATCGTTGCCATAGAGACTCACTTAAAAGCTTTCTCAAATTGGTCATTCCCAAGTTAATTGTATTTATTATGTTTGTTTGCAACAGATTAAAGTATACAAATATCACACTCTAACTATATATGATTTCACTCTTCTTTTCTTATTCTAAATTAATCCATTTAACAATAGCAGCTATCGTTTTGTCACATTTGGGAATATCAAGATTATTATAAATACGGGAAACCATGGATTGATTAAACCCGATTGAGCAAGTTGAGATCTCTCTAATTTCTCGCGCTATCCTGTACTGACTTGGTGCATCAAGACCTTTTCTATAATTCATCACATCTTTGAAATTATTGATAATAGTAATTTCTTCCTTTGAAAAAGTTCTTGTTTTTTTGGGCTGCCATTGCTCATTTAATTCGTTATGATCTTGAATTGAACTAGAATTAGTTTATATAATTTATTTAACATTAGTGATAAATATTTTCTTTTAAATAGTAATCATTACAAAGAAAAATAAATATAATCACCTTTTACACATTAATTTTTCGGCTATCAAATTTTGTGTTGATTTTAGTGTTTGGGTACGAATGTAAATGTATTCATCAATTGGAAGGTTCTTTTTACCAATATCTAAATTTTTTACAATATTATTTTCTACTTCAACAGTTGCTGTTGTACGTCTAGTTCTATCTTTTATGGCTGGAACTAAATTACTCCATAAAATAACAGTTTTCCACCAAACTTTTTCTAAGTAATTCTTTAGGTTACAGTAATACTGTAAAAAGGATTGATAATTGATTTGTTTGCTACAATATTTAACTGGACATTGATTTTAATATTTAATTATGGTATTGTGAGTTCAAAACCATTATGATTTTGTAACGTTTTTAAAAAAAGATATTATATATCATATATAGTACATCCAGACATTATTTATTTCATTAAGGTATTGCATATTCAAAATATATATTAAATCTATATTCCATATTTTCTTCAAAATTTTAATTGATTTAAATTTTATGTCTGGCAAATTATGTAAATCATTATTGTTAAAACTGTTATTAAATCTATTTTTCCTAATCAATACCACCTTTTTGTTTATTAAATCTAAATTTTTTTGCAATATTAAACATTTCCATTTATTTATTTCATTCTCAATATCGTCCAAATTTTTTTTATCCTAACTAAATTCTATAATCGCATAGCAAATTTTGCTAAAATTTCCTTATTATTGTTGTGCTTCAGATCGATTCTTGTCCCAGATTAAATCTGATGTACCTCAGATTAAAATCGTTATCTAACGTACTTCACTTTGCAATAAAAAGTTAGTTATAATTAAGCATTAAATTTTCAAATACTGTATAATATATATTTAATTATTAATAAAACTTATTTGCTGTATTTTAAATATTCAATTCTTAAGTTTTAAATTAATTGGATTAATGTTTGCTTATGAAATCTTCATTAAAACATGTATTTATAAATGCAAATTTTTCAGATAATATTCACAATATATATTTAATATGAATTAAAATTGCATATAAATTATTTCAGAATATGTGCAATTTATTGTAACAAATAGGTTTACTTATAATGATACAAAAGCAATTTAATTAATAGGAAAAAAAGTTTATTTATAGCAGACTATATTCATACAATTCAAGTGAGTTGTGTCAGGTGATGATTTTAATCTGAAGTGTGTCAGATTTAATCTGAGGCAAGAATCAATCTAAGGCATAATATTATCACCTACTTCAATAATAAACTTTTTTAATCTATGATGATAAATACTAGTTCTTATAGTATAACCAAAATACAATCTAATACTTTTAAGCTATCAAATTCTTTATTTATTATAACAGTATTAATAATTCTATTGAAATATTGCTCTGAAGTTTTATTATTATATTTTTTTAGTATAACAACTAGTAAATTATATGTACAATCTGTATTGATTAAGTAAGGAATAGAATTAGTATTAAATAATTAAAACTACTTTTATTGATAAACATGTAAATAGTATTAAAGATTATTAAATGATAAATCATTAGTTATTAGTTCAAATACATTTACCATAGGTATATCTGAACTTTTACTCAACAATGGTATTATAAAAAAAACATTTAAAATTCTTTTATTATTATCTGCAAGATAATATATTTTTATAAAATAATATAGAACTGGCTTTACTAATTATCCAGCATAATCTAAAAAAATGCCAGATTTTTATGCATATAATAGTGATACTTTGCTGAAACTTGCAAAATCGGGACTTTGTAGTTGCTATGTAGCCGCTATATATATTATAAAAAAGTAGTAGGCG
>JADRCO010003157.1:0-10925 GCA_021464525.1 Rhizophagus sp. LPA8_4_AMF
AAAAAAAAAAAAAAAAAAAAAAAAATTAAAAAAAAAAAAAAAAAAAAAAAAAAAACTGCTTCTTTCATTAACGTTAATGAATCAAGTAAGGGAAACAATTTATTATATACCAACATGCATTGCTTTACTTTGAATATCGCGTACCTTTTTTATTTCTAATTTTTATTTTATTAATAAATTGTGTACAAATGTTGTGTGAGATATTTCCTAAAAAAGATGAAATTTCATTCATTCATTAAAAGGGATTATGAGACTTGAAGTTACACGAATTCTGGATCGATGAGAATTTTGAAAATTATTATTGAGAATTAATTATTATTATTATTATTATTATTATTATTATTATATTATTATTTACACATACAAATTTACAACACAATACACGTACAATACTTATTAAACATACCGTACAGTACATGTACGGACATACAACATATCTAATAACATATAACGACACATACTAAACATATTAAACATATTAAATCATATTAAATGTCGTGCTTTTCACTATTTTTACATATTTTTTCATTTTCTTAAAACGGAAAAATTTCTCCTAAAAAGCAAATCCATTAAAATCAATAATAGTAAATACATACATACATAAATACACATACACATAAAGAAAACTTCAGGTGGGAACCTGCTTTTTTATTTACTTGATTTATTTACTTTAAAGAAAATTGTATGACTCTCAGACTAACTTTAGCATAATCATTTGATTCTATACTTCTTTTATGGTATTTTCACAATATACATACTTTTTTAAAAGAACAATAAGATAAAACCTTTCGCCGTATTGAATTTTAAAATAAGGAAGATAAAAAAAAAAAAGTAAAAAGTAAATGATTAACACAATGAAAAAAAAAAGATGCAAAAAAAAAAAAAAAAAAATTTTTTTTTTTTTTTTTTTTTTTTTTGTAAAAAAAAAAAAAAAAAAAAAAAAAAAAAAAAAAAAAAAAAAATTTTTTTTTTTCTTTCTTTTTTTTTCGTGAGAAAAGAAAATAATAAATTAAAATTATTTAAACGCGAAAAATTAGATTAAATTGAGAAAAATGATTATCCGATTAGTGAAAATCAAACGCGTATTAAGCCCAATTCAATAAGGCTTAAATAAACAACAATATTTATAATTTATTATTCTTTATTACTTTATAAAGTAAAGTTTTTAAAAGTTGTTGATTTAAAAATGATCCCTGATTTGTTTGTTCATTATTATTATATAATCAAAAAAAAAAATTAAATAAAATTTATCCCATTTATTAGTATTCGGTACATCCGGTTTAGTCTTATTAAATTTATCCATAAAAATATCCATAATATCCATAAAGTATTTTACATTCGGTTTAGTCATATTTTTAAATTCGGTTAGTCTTATTAATAATAATTATTAATAATAAAATAAAATTCATATATACAAGTATGTTGTAAAGTAATGTAAATTATGTATAGTCAGGTGAAGCGATAAAAGGGTGAAGCGATTGATTAAAGGGTAAAAGGGGTGAAGCGATGAAAGGGTAAAAAGGGTGAAGCGATTAAAAGTAATGTGAAGTGATGTGAAGTAATGTCCTTTGAAACCCAAGTGACAAAGTGCACTAATTATTTAGATCTCTATGCTTTTAGTAAAATTTCCATTTAAGGTCTAGTATACTAAAGGGTACAAATAAAAATACTTATACACTTAGGAACCACTTATTGAATATACGGGAATTTTAAAAATGGGAAAGTCATTGAACAGTCGCATTCTTGGCTTTTCAACTTGGCAATATTTATTTAAGGTTAATCAACAACTGCGGTTTCAATTTTCAATTACGATTTTCAAAGTTCACTTTGCAATGTTAAAAAAATAAACACGAAAGGCACGCAAGAAAAAAATGTATTGGGTTACAATATTTTTTTTTTTGTTTTTTTATTAGGAAGTTTTTTTTTGGTTTTTTTTTGATTTTTTTTTTTTATAATTGTTATCATTGTTATCGTTATTATTGTGCTAAATCTAGATTATTCTGAAATTACTACTACTACTAATATGTACCACTAATTGTGTTACCATTGATTTGATGAAAAATTAATGTCTATAAAATTTTTTTTTTGTTATCGTTGAGGGATTAAATACATATAATTTGTTTGTTGGTTGCATATTAATTACTACTTACAAAAAGGGTAAAAAAATTATTACATATAAGAAAGGTTAGCATATATTTACATACATTTTTTTTTTTTTGTTTTATTTTGTTAAATGAATTAAATATTTTCGAAATTATGAGTGGAAAAAAAAAAAAGAAAAAATATTGAAAAAAGGTAAGATTCTAAATCGTATTTACAAAAAAAAAAAAAAAAAAGAATAGTAAAAAAAAGAAATATTATTAAACGAAGTTTTGACGAGTTGATTGAACGTTATTTTTTTTTTTTCCTTCTTGATTTCAACCCATAGAAAGGAAAAAAAAAAATAAAGGTAATAAAATAAAATATTCCGATAAAAAAAAAAACGCGACACCAACTCAATCATTATCAATATCTTCACAATTAACACGGTCGTGATGATGTTGATGATGTTGATGTTGTTGATGATGGTGATGATGATGGTGATGGTCTTGCTTCACGATAAACTCTCTCCAATTCTTGTCTGACCATCATTTGTTTTGCAGGTTTTCCAACCCAACCAGTCATTCCTGCTTCAAAAAATCGCTCCTCACAAGGATTTGTTGTATACGCAATTATCGGTATATGACGATTTTGTTCTAATACATTTGAATTTGTTGCATGTATTAATTGTGTTGTTTCAATACCAGATAACTCTGGCATATCTATATCCATGAATATGATATCAAATGTTTCTCTTGATAATTTTAATAAAGCTTCTTTTCCACTTATTGTACATGTTGTATCATGTCCAAATTCTTTTGATAATATCTTTGATAATAATCTTGCTGTTATAACATTGTCGTCTACGATCAACGTTTTTATACAAGTAGATATTGAAAGTGCCGCCATTCCTGAAGATAATGATGTCACTGCTGAGTCTGAAGTGGTAGCAGTAGTAGGTGTAGTTGGTGAAGCTATAGGTGAACCAGGAAGAAGAACGTTTGAAGCGCAGGTAATAGCAGGCATGTTACTCTTTTTACGTTCCAGGATTTTAATTTTAATTAATATAATGTTTTGTGTAGAAAGAGAGTCAAAAAAAAACACTTTTTTTTAGTTTTTTCTTGAGCAAAGAGTTGTTTGTGGTTTGTCTTTTTGTTTGAAGAAGAATAATGTTAAAGATAATAAAACTTTTTTTTCTTCTATTAAAGAAAAAAAATAAGGTCTTGTTTCGTTAACGTTATAATATACTATTATTTATTGAAAAAAAAAAATTTTTTTTTTTTATTAGAGAAAAATAAGTTTTTTTTCAGTGAAAAGATTCGATAAAAAAAAAGTGTAAAAAAAAATTTGGGGGAAATATGGGGCCTATATATAATTTTAGATTTTTTTTTTGATTGATCAAATAATAAATTATACAATTATATCTATATATTTGACAATAACAAGTTGTTCACTGTATAAATAATACATTAATACATTGAATAAGGGACAAAAAAAAATTTTATAATAATCAATATAAATAAAATGTATTATTGTAAAAGCGATAAGCAATGGTACCGTATGTAATATATTTTTTTATAATACGTGATTATTTCACTTAATAATCACATCAATTACTCTTTACCATTTCCGAAAAAAAATAAATTTTTTTTTTTTTTTAAGGGGAAGAGCACGTTTCTTATATTAACTTAGATAGTAATGGTTATTAACTAAGTAAGATATATAAATGATATATAAATGTAAAATGTGTATTATATATATATATATATGTAATAGATATATTATTATATGAATATATGAATATTATATATATACTTATATAATTTATATTATATATATATATATATATTATTATACATACACTCGTCTTATTAAAAATCGAATGATACATCTGCCTTTATAGTTGTTTACTGTTTGTTTTTATTTTCTCGAGTTTTAAAAATGGAAAAATTGAACTAACTAATTTCATTCAAAATTTATCACATAAATGGGGTGGCGTATATGGTTTTTTGTACTGCGGAAATTTTAATAATACTGCGAAAATTTTTAATAAATTGTATGAATAATAATGAATAATACTGCGAAAATCATTGAACCAATTAAATTTTGACACTGCGCATTATTCCTTTCAAGTTAAATTAGAAATGATGAACTTTTTGCTTTTCAATAAATAATTAAAATGGGACCCGGATAAACAATTAATACAGTATTCAAATTAAGTAACAAGAATCTTAATGCGCCAAGGGATTACCCCTTTCCATTCCCCGGTCCGGGTTATTTATAAAAATATTATCCGTTGGGTGAACTTATAAATTTTCATAAATTTGTAAATAAATTGCTAATTAAGAAGCAAAAGTCTCTTGTGATACTTGTGATATCTGGTCATAAGTTATTCAAGTCATAATGAATAATTTTTAGAAATTTCCGTAGAATCATGTGAATGAAGTCTTTAAGTAAATTCTCAGCTTCACCAAGTTTTATTAAATGATTGAATTAGTAAATATTAATGATATTAATGAGGCTTGTATAATGTATCAAATAATTTTCTTAATTAGTAAACACGGACAATAAATATTATTCCATCATATGACTAAAAAAAACATCGAATGTTATTTTTTAACTTATTTAACCAATTTAACAAAGAAAATAAAAAGAATAATAAGCTGACCAAAAGTGACCAAAGTGACCAAAGTGACCAAGGAAAATAATACTACACAACATAAACGTGGTAATATGCATTGATCAACTGTTGTTATAATTAACCAATAAAATTATTAAATGTATTAATAATTTCATAATGTACGAAAATGTGTTACGGACTTACGCTCAGCTGATATATTTTAATATATATTTTTATCGTGAGAGAAAAAATTTCATTCATTTTCATTCAACATTTTGTATCACATATATTAAATTAATTAAATTAACTCATGACCAATTTTTTTCATTACTAAATTATCTAAATTTTTCAAATTCCGTTTTTATACTGACTTTTGAAAACAAAACGTATCCACATGCCTAATTACGTCCAGAATGTCGATCTAGAAACTTTCTGACAAAAACCCTATCGTTTTAGTAAAAATTCGGTATAGTTAGTCCGTTTAACCAAATTTCATTGTCTCCTTTACTAGAAATACTTTTTTTTAATTTAATACAATCATTTGATATGTTCACATGATTAAAAAATATATCAGTTGGCATACCCATAACCCATGTCTTAGACCACAAAAGCATAAAACCAAAAAACCACATGGGTTTAGGCTATTTATAAAAATCTTAAGAAAAAGAATTTCCCTATTTGATATTTGATCTCAAACCAATTCAGTGATGGTTTAGCCTTTTATCATATTGTCGTCAGATATTTACCATTTTAAATAAAGATTTTCATTGTTATTAAAAGATTATAATTTTTGTAAATATCACATACACGTTTAATACCTGAGAAAAATTTTAAAGTTATTCAATTGTTTAGGGCCCAGGTTGAAAGGAAATGTGTACATTCTTTTAAAAGTAAGTCTGGTGATGAAATCATAGGAACTGCGAGGGCAGGTGGTCAATCAAATGAGAGTTCCCATAAAACTAATAAATGTGTACCCATCATAACTGTATATGTTACGTACGTTACGTAAGTTGTTTACAACAAAATGTGAAATGTCAAAAGTATGAAATCGTAAATGTGAAATCATTTACATATATTACAGTTATTATAATCTTTTTTTAATTAAGTATTCATCGATTTTAATCGACATTATAAAAATTCAACTAATTCAATTATAGAATACAAACAAAAAATAAAGACCATCTCAAATCCCAGAAAACCTAAAAAATTCAAAAGATTCAAAAGATTCTAATATCAAAATATTCCTTTTTAAGAGAGAATATGGTTATTGATTTTATATTATGTAATTTGTGCGGGAAAAACCAGTAGTTAATGTGAAACGTCAATATTCAAATATCTTTAGATATAATTTACTACTATTATCGTCAAATATCTAGATATAATTTACTACTATCATCTCTATTCATCCATATCATCCATATCATCCCATATCATCCCATATCATCCATATCATCCATATCCGTCCATATCATAAAATATCTATTAATATCTATTATCATTATTATCTTCATTAAATATCAAATGAATATCATGAATATCAGAGAATGTTACATTTTTAATACATTTTAATATTGTGTTATATTGTGATTAATTATTTCGTTAGAACAATTTTCAATTTTATTATATTATTTCGTAAATACTAATTTAAAAATTAATTTTATTAATTTTGCATTTTACACTTGATTTTCAATACTGGTTAAACTGTTTCTTTATGTTTTCTTTATAAAACATAAAAATCACAGGTTAATGTTAGGTTATCTTTTTTTATCACAATCTTTGAATTTTCGTTTTATCTTTAAGTTACACAGATAATAAAACTAGTTATTTTTCATATGATACAAGTAAATAATAATTTGCAGATTTTCATTAAAAATGGATACTTTATTTAAATATATTTTCCCATACTATTTTAAAAACAATATAGTTAAATGTATGATGGGGAAAAATTTTTGTATTGTCCAAAAATGCACCTTTTTTATTTCCGATGTTTTTTTTTTGTTTTTTTTTCGCCAATAATTTATTTATTATTTTTTTTTTATAGATAAAAATGGGAATACAAGGATAATCTGTTGTTTACCCAATTTCAAACATCGAATTTTTTTATAAAATTATTCGATTTTCACTACCTTTGAACACCTAATTCTGACGAAGTGACGCATTATCTCTTGTGACGCATTATCTCTTGTGACGCATAACATCCTATTTTGTTACGCAGAATATAATTTTGTTACTCAAAATATAATTTTGTTACGCAGAATGGGAGCATGTTTTTTTGTACCTTATTGAAATAAAATCGATTGTCAAAAAAATGATTTTTTGTTAATTTACCGATATTTTTGGCACATGTCCCCCCACACTTGGAGCCTAAATAAAGGTAAATTAGATATGCAGAATTTTTTTTTTGGATTATTTTGTACTAATTTGCTATTGTTGTAGTAAATACAGTAAAGTGATTTCCCGATTTTTCATCAAATTCCCGACTCCCGACTCGGGGTTTAAGAGTAGATATCTTTTTTTTTTTTTGATACGCAAGATTCTAGAACTTGCTTGATTAAATTTGTGATTTTGATCGATATTATTTGTTGCGTAAATAATGGTATATTTCCCAATTGCAAATTACAATAAAGATTTTTTGGCTTTTTTGTTCTAGAACTTTATTGAATTAAAAAAAAATCGATTGTTTAAATTATCAATTAAGAAAAAAACCTTAACTGATGATCGATATTATTTGTTGCGTATATTTCCCTAACTAGGGGATTGCAGATTACAATAAAGATTTTTTTGGCTTTTTTGTTCTAGAACTTTATTGAAATAAAAAAAAATAAATAAATAAAATCGATTGTTTATTAAGAAAAAAACCTTAAAATTCGTGATCGATATGTATCAGATTTGGCAAGTATCTCCGACTCGGGGTGTAAGATAAATATTACGCGTGAGAATTTTGAGAATTTTTTTCTAGAACATTATTGAAATATCTTGAAAATTTGTGATATTAAATAATTAAATAATCGAAATTTGCATTACACGCTAGATTTTTTTGAATTTTTTTTTTTTTATTCTAGAACAGGGCCCCTGAATACGGAGATATCACATTACAATTTCCCAAATTACATATGTGTAACTGTACATTTTTACCATTTTGTTACTAGTAAACTTAATAGATATCACATCAATTATCACGGACGAGGGTTATCTTAATGTGATATCTCTGTATTCAGGGGCCCTTCTAGAACTTACAAAATTGATTTCGATATTATTAATAATATTATTATTGCGTAAATAATTTTACCAATATATTTCTTAAAACTGAAACTTTATAAAATTAATAAAATTTTGATCATTATTAATATTATTTGTTTTTTTTTTTGTGTAAATAATAATTTACCGATATTATTAAATATTATTTCTAAAACTTTTTAAAAACTTTTTACTTTTTCATTGAAAATAATAAAATTCGTGATTTTTATTATTAATAATAATATTTGCGTAAATAATTTTCCGTATATATATATATTTTCTTTAAATTTACTTTTTCTTAATATTAATAATATTATTATTGAGTAAATAATTTTCCGATATATATTTCTAAAACTTTTACTTAATAAAATTTTTGATCATTATTTATATTATTTGCTTTTTGCGTAAATAATTTACCGATATTATTCTTTTTTCATTAATAAATTTTTGATATTACTAATATTATTAATATTATTTATTTATTTATTTTTTTTTTTTTTCGTAAATAATTTCCCGATATATCCTTCTAAACCTTACTTTTCCTCATTGAAAAATGAAAAATTAATAAAATTTGCTTTTGCGTAAATAATTTACCGATATATTTCAGGTATATGCGGTATTTGATTATATATATCCCAAATTCGGAATATGTAAAAATATAGGTAAATTATTGGACCGATAGTACAGGTAATGTCGGTAATGTCCCCTCTCCTTTTTACCAATCAAACCCCATTTTTTTTTTTATCGGTTAATTATCGGTTAATAAAGTTAATAAAAAAAAATATCAAATATCCGTTAAATAATTTATTTTTTAATTTACCCGTATCGGATAAATTGATTTAGGAATTTCATTGAATCAAAAATTCACCGAATTCGGAGAGTAAATCCTATCCTTAATAATTAATAATCGTGTTTCAATTGCCAAGTGATCCTTGCCAAGTATTGAAAAGATTCACAATTTATATACTAAAAATAATTTATTCATAATATGCTCTGAAGATCATGATTATATTTAATAAATTTTTCAATTAATGTCAAAATATTTTTTTATCACATATTAAATTATTTCACACATTATCGAGATTATCTTATTACGTAAAAATCCCGGATTTTCCTCAAAAAAAATATATTTTGTGATAATTGAAAAAAATAAAAAAATAACCCCTTTCCTATTATATGTAAAACTCATCGGCCGTAAATCCAGAATAAATCCAGAAATAGTTCTCATCTGTTGGTTACTTAACTTAAAAAGGTGAATTATATAGATTGAGGGAGAGGGAATTAAACAAAACTAGTTTATTTTCAAGTTTTACTTTACTTTATTCGGAGAGAAACTCTTTTAATTTAGTTTAGCATATCATAGTAATGACGACCTTTAGAATTTAGAGTAATAACTTATTTTAGTGTGCTATATATTTAAATGTTTTGGATCTTCGTCACGGAGAATTTCTTTCTTTACGTAATTAATTTATACCGACTTTAATTATCTATTCAATTAATTTTTTCAAAAGGTTAAATACCCGGTTAAACTTATTTAACCAGTTATATTACCGGTTTTAAAGTGAATAACCAGTTATATAACCGGGTTTAAAGTGAATTAATCCGGGTAACCCCGTTTATGATGAATCAAATGATTAGTTTACGCAGAAACAAATTTATTTGCTATACAATTAATTACTTCAAGTCTTCAACTAGTCGAAAAGGATGTTGATTAGAAAATCCTCATTGAGTATGTCTTGATAAGGAATTAAGGAGGAAGAGTTCATGGCTCATGTGGTTCATCTGGCTCATCCGGTCCATCCGGTTTATCTAAAAAAAGTAATAACAATTAACTTTTTAGAAATACTGTTTCTAAGAATAGATTTAATTACGTAAACCTAATATCAAACCATTTGTCTCTATGAATAGATTATTTTCGATTTGCTCTCGAAATGTAATACGGAATATAATTAAATATCTTGGCATGGATTAAATTTACTTACATATTCGATTTTGTATGCTTGATGATATTAAAACCATTCATTTAATAATAAAGTTAACATTTGTACCATTTATAATATCATAAACGGTAATAATATTCAATGATTTTCAATAACAAAAGCCAAAATTTAATAAAATTTCTTGAATAATTATATAATTTTTGGCGTTAAATAATTTAAGCCATAATTCGTGTTACAAAAATCATATCATTTTATTAACGAAGGGCTTTTAAAAACCCATGTAATACAGATAGATAATTAATTAACTGCTTGGCAAATTTCTTCTCATAAGAATTTTCCGTATTATAAATTGGAATACCTCATTTTGGTTTTTTTTTTAGAAGATCATTTTATCACATCACACTATTCATGTATTACTAGTATTATCACTGATCATATCACCGATCATTAGTTATCATTTTATCACATACCCGTCAAATCCCCCCAAAAAAAAATTCTCATTCAAAAAGGACTATTCGGAAAAGTTTCTTTTTTTTGACAAAAAATAAGGAAATTAGCCACATCAGCTATCATTTTTGTAAATCAAAAATCATATGATGAACTTTATCATGCCGGCATAACATCAAGTACTTATCTCTTTTATTCAATGCTTAATAAGGCAATTAATGCGTTAGGGAAAACCATTCGCCACAATCCTTGCCAAGTGTTTCATAATATGATGTCTACATGCTTAAATCTAGAAAAAAAAGAAAATGTACGTTGTATAAGATGTAGAGTTACATATGTTAAGAATATATATTATGTATTTTATGATCAGATGGATTAAATTAAAAAATAAGGTTTTTTATCTTTTTGAAAAAAAAAAAAAAAAAATGCCCGAGGAAAAAAAACAACCTGCAAGGATATTGACCAAAATTGTTTTAATAGGTTTTACAAGAATGATTAATAAATGATTTTAATTGTCCAAAAAAAAAAAAAGAAAAAAGAAAAAGAAAAAGAAAAAAAAAAAAAAAAAATATTTTTTTTTTTTAAAAAAAAAAAAAAAAAAA
>JADRCO010003158.1:0-10916 GCA_021464525.1 Rhizophagus sp. LPA8_4_AMF
ATTATGATTGATTGTGGTTGAATGGTTTAGCCAACCAATCAGATATTTGTTTTTATTTTTTTTATCCAATCCGATATTGCTTTTATTTTTTATTGACTCGACCAAAATGATTTATGTTTTTGGTGTTTCACAAAAATCAGTTTATTGATCGTTCTACAGTCAAAATTTATTGGTCAAAATTTTTGTGCAATACGTTCAAAAAAGCTGATCAAACAATTCTGAAGTAGACTATTATTTACATCAATCAAGTAAAAAATTTACCGTCACTTACTTTTTTATTTTCTTCTAAAGATTTTTTAAAAACTTTAATGATGACTTGTAAGTATTAAAAGATAATTTTTTACTCAATTTTATCAAAGTTAAAAATGTTTAAGACATACTTATGAAATTACAAATGTTTTTTAATTGAAACTACTAATTTCCAAATTTTTTTCTTATTTATTCCTTAATTTTAGAACGTAATTTCTACACTTTTATTAAATGAAATTATTCTTTTGACCTTAAATAAAGTTGTTTAGCAGGTAAAAAACTATTAAATTACTAAAAAATGTTGCGAAACATTTTTTTAATTAATTATATATTAAAAATGTTTTTGTGACGTTTTTTAATTAAAATGTTAAAAAAAATGTTGCAAAACATTTTTTTAATTAATTGTAAATTAAAAAACGTTTTCGCAACATTTTTCAATGAAATACTAAAAAAACATTTTCACAACGTTTTTCAATGAAATACTAAAAAATGTTGCGAAACGTTTTTTTTAATCAATTGTATACTAAAAAATGTTTTCGCAATGATTTTTATTATAAACATTTTTTTCAATCAGGTTAACGGGTTAATCAGGTTGGGTCAAACCTGTAATCCAACCCAATACTAGGTCACGAATTTGATGACCAAACCTGAATATTTCAGGTCAACCTGATGGGTCATCCGAATTGACCCTTATCCGTGCGGAGCTCTAAATTTAATAATACCCATAGAAAAATCATTAAACAAAAGAAAAATAGAATTAAAAAAGAAGTCTGAAATAATGGAAAAGGAGACAGAGAATTTAGATCTAAGAAATTTACTTAAGAAAAAATTGATAATTATGAGTACTTGGAAAAATTAGATCGTTTGTATACAAATTTAATTAAGTTTATAGATAGAGTAGTAAGGAGAATAATTAATGAGCAGATTAAAGAGATAAGAAGAAGGGATAATGATTATAAGATAGATAGAAAAAAACTTGAAAGAGAAATGGTAATATGGGATTGGAGAAATGAAACGACAATCCAGAAATTCAAATGCGATGAAAATCATTAGAAAAATAAAAGAATATAATAATCTGGAGTGTATAGAAGAGAAGAAAATTATTTTTGAGTGACTGCATAATTATGAGGGTCATCAACTTCTTATCAAGGAACAAGATGATAGAGCTAAACTAATGTTTCATGAATATGAGGGAATTTTAAATCTTAATATTGAAATAAATATAAAAGAGAGAGAAATTCACTTAGAAGATAATATAGGGAAAATGTTGAATAAGATTATGGAAAAAAAATGAGAAAATTTAAAGATAGACATGTCAAGCTTCATAAGGAAAAATAAAGAAGGAAAATATAATTTGAAGACCAATCAAGAAAATATTAAAAGGATTGTATATAAATATTATAAAGAATGGATGAGGGAAAAAGAAATTGATTTAGATGAAATCAAATACAATTCAGAATGGAGACATATATATTCACCAAAAAGGTATATAGATGGAAGAATTTATGATAATTTGATGAATGAAATAACTTTAAAAGAATTGAATCAAGTTATTAGCAAGGCAAAAAATAATAAAGTACCAGACGTTAGTGGAATTCCTTATAATTTTTGGAAAAAGAGCAAACAATTGACACGTAATTTATTACTGGCAATATGTAACGAAACAATAGATACAAGTGAATGTTTAGATGAATGGAAAAAAGGAATAATTTTTCCTATAAACAAAATGACTAGATCCTTTTGGAATCAAGATTTGAATTTAACTCATCCAATTACTTTAATAGAAATAAGAAGGAAACTCTTTCTTAAAATTTTGATAAAACGTTTAAGTACAATTTTAACAAAAAAAAGAGTACTACAAGGTTCTAATTACGCAGCTTTGAAAAATAAAAGCATGTTGTAACCATTACAGATTGTTCAGAGTATAATTGAGGATGCAAATTATCTTAAAAAAGAAGTTTGGATCTTATTAATGGATATATCCAAGGCTTTCGATTCAATTAATACAGCAATGCTAGAAAGAAGCTTGCGACACATTAAACTACCAGATAAGTTTATAGTTTTGGTAATGGATATTATGCTGAACTGTTTAAATAAAGTAATTGTAAATAAAGAATTTACAGAGAAATATTACGTGCAAGATGGTGTTGACCAAGGGGAAGTATAGTCTCCTATTTATTATGGAGGATTTTTTACGATGCTCTGTTAGAAAGATTAGAAGGGATAAGAGAAGAGGCAGGTTATGCGTTAAGTGCAAATAGAATTACAGATGTACAGAAGAATAGGGAAGAGAAAATTGAAATTACTTTTAACGTTACAGCGTTTATAGATGATACAACCATTATAGGAAAAAATAAACAGAATTTGGAAAAAATGATCGAGATTTGCCACGAATTCTTTAGAATTAATGATATTAAAGCAAATGTAGGAAAATATGAATTGATCAAGATAAATAATAATAATGAACATTTAACCATTAAAGGGAATGCAATTACAAAAGTAAACAATATTAAAAGTAATAGATATTTAGGTATTTGGTTTTGTCATGATAATAAGAGGAAAGTTTATAAACAGAAAATAGAATCAATTATCAGACAAGCTTTCAAATTATTTAATTGGAAGAGGTTAAATGAAAAACAAATTATAGCAACGTGAAATATGGTGATCATACCACAGCTAGAATATCAGTTACAAGCTATAGTAATAAGTAAGAATGAATGTAATTCTTTAATGATTAAGATTAATACTTTAGCTAAGAGGAGAGCAATTTTATCTTTGATAACACCGAATATGATTTTATATGATAAAGATTTATACAGTCTGAAACATATTTATGATTTACAATTAGAAAGTCTTTGCAAAAATTTATTATATCAAGCAAATGATAAAGGTAGACTAAACCAAGTTTTCAATATTAAAATGATACGAGAGTAGAATCATATTTGGACTGCAAAGTGCATAGGAAACTTAGCTACAAAATGTTTTAATAATAAGAATTCTTGGTTTAATAATGCATTATTGTTACTTAAAACTGAAGATATAAGTTTATGTAATCATGAATATAAGGATGCCTTTAGTTTACACAATATTTTAGGAGGATTGATAAATATTATAAATCTATTACCAGATAGAGAGATATTGAAAAGTGCAATACAAAAGATCATATGATAATAATGCAAGCAATCTTGAAGAATGAAGGGAGTGATTTTTGTAGAACAATTACTTGAACCTGATAAGTAGGGATGTTAACGGTCCAGTCCGAACCATCAGGACCGCGGTCCAGTTCTAGAACTGATTTTGGACCAGATCGATATAGGACTGGACTGATAGGACCGATCAGTCCTATACCGGTCCTATATAAACTGATCCAAATATTTTGCATCATGTTTTTCTTTCATTTTCTTTTTTTAAATTCTAGTTTTGACGCTTCAAAAAAATAATTTCATTTTTTAAATTTTTTTTATTTAACTCTTACGTTTTGAACTTCTATGGTGAGTTCATTTTTTTTTATTTGTCATTTTATTTTTTTTATTTTTTTTTATGATCGACTTTAAACTTTTTTTTAAAATTCTAGGGTTTGACGCCTCTTGAACTTTAGGAAAAATGGTAAATATTTTTTTTTTCATAATTTTTTTTTTATGATCGAATTTAAACTTTTTTTTAAAAAATTCTAGGTTTTTGACGCCTCTTGAACTTTGAAAACATGGTAAATACCATTTTTTCATAATTTTTTTTTTTTACGATCGACTTTAAACTTTTTTTAAATTCTAGGTTTTTGACGCCTCTAGAATTTTGGAAACATGGTAAATACCTTTTTTTCATAATTTTTTTAAAAAATTCTAATTTTTTTTTTATTTTTATTTAATTTCTAAGTTTGACAGCTTCTGAAATATGATGGTTTAGTTAGTCATTTACTTCGTTTCTATCTGTATTTCATTTTTCTTTGAGTTGACTTAGACTTATTTCCTTTTAATAGTTGGAGACATGGTAAGATTTTTTCATTAATTTTGATTTTTTTTTACTCTTTCGCATTTTTTTATTTGCTGATTAATTTGTATTTGTAGAATTTTGGCTTGTCTTTGGACTTGATATTGTAAAGAATTGAATAGCATGGACTTTGAAATATTGACGCTAAGTAATTTAGTCTTATTTGGATTTAACGTCATTGAGAACTAAGTAATTTAGCCTTATTTGAATTTGACGTCAGTGATAACTGAGTAATTTGATTTTATTTGGATTTGACGTCATTGAGAACTGATTAATTTGGTCTTATTTGGATTTGACGTCATTGAGAACTAGTTAATTTACATTTATATCTTATTTTTTCAAAGATTGCGTAACATAATTTTGAATTTTGGTGTGTAAACAAAACAATTAATAAATAGCAACAATGAAAGAAGTTCTGAATGAGAAATTTCTTTACACATTTCTTTTCTTTTCATACTTCTTGTTTCCTTTATCCTTACCTGTTGTCAGTTTTGTTTCTAAATATTTATTTTCTATCAAGTCTTAAAAATGTCAGATGTATGGGAATATTTTCAAAAAATTAAAAATGATGATAATGTTATCATATCAATTAACTGTCAATTGTGTGATGCAGAATATGGGGCATTAACTTCTACAAGCACACTTCATTAACATTTAAAAGGCAATCACAGCTCTACATATTCACATGAAGACCAACCAAAACAAGGCCCTTCATATACATTTGCTGAGCAAAAGCATATCACAATGAAACTTATACAGTGGATAGTAGTGGATTTACAACCCTTTAATGTCATTGAACAGACTGAATTTCAACAATTAATTCATACTTTAGATCCACATTATGTTTTACCATGTCGACAAACTGTTAAAAAAATTGTAAATTCACTATTTTTGGAAAGAAAAGAAAATATAAAATCAGAAATAAATGATTTTAGAGCAAAAATCGCATTAACTACAGACATTTGGACCTCCAATTATAATAATACAGCTTTTTTAGGTATAACATTACATTGCATTAACACTGGTTGGGAAGTAAAAAAATGTTTATTGGATATTATTCCCATAGAAGGATCCTATACAGCAACACTAATTTTAACTAAATTAACTGATATTTTACAAGATTATAATATTAGTGATAGAATTATCTCACTTACTACCGATAATGGCAGTAATATGCTAGCATGTGGAAGAGAATTAGCCAATGAATTAGAAACAGGATTTTTTAATTTTACATTTTCTCACTACAGATGTGCTGCACACATAATCAACTTAGCCGTTAAGGCTGGAATGAAGCACCTTGACTCTTCTATTATCAAATTGCGAAAATTTGTTATTAAAGTAAAAAATTCTCAATTACTAATTGATGACCTTAAAAGTATATGTAAAATCAAAAATAAAAAATTTCTTATGCCAATACAAGATGTTGACACCAGGTGGAATGCTACGTATTTAATGATAGAAAGACAAATTCATATGTGAGACGAGATGGGAATCTTAGTAAATTCCCATAGAGATACATTAGAAAATTTATATTTAACAAATGATGAATGGTATTAAATTTTCTATTATTAGGATTTGGCTAATATATTAAAACCTATGTATAAAGCTACTACTTTACTTTCTTCTTCCTCACTACCAATACAAGGAGATTTGCGCCTAACTTTTCTAGGGATGATGGCGTCTTTACAGCATCATCAACAACAATCAAACCAAAAAGATGTAATAAATGCTATACACAACAAACTTGAAACTTACTGGAATAGACATTTGTCCAATTCATCAGCAATTTCCGCAATCTTAGATCCACGCTATAAACTCTCAACTTTTAACAACCTAGAAGACCGCAAATATTATATTGATCATTTAAAAACCTTATTTTCTTCATATAAACCAAATTCTTATACTGTACCAGACAGAATAAATGAAGAAACACATGATTCACGAAATTACTTTTTAAATATGATTAATAATAATCAAAATAATTTTATTATAGATGATTCAGAATTTAGTGAAATGATAATTATTTAAATATACCAAATGACATTAATACTGATCCATTAATTTGGTAGAAAACACATAAAGAAGAATATCCAATATTGTCATTAATAGCAAAGGACTTTCTTATTATTCAGTCAACAAGTGTACCCTCTGAACAAGCATTTTCAGTAGCGAATAATACTATTACACAAACTAGGAACAGATTAGATCCAGAAACGGCAAGGGAAATTTTATGCCTTAAAAGCTGGATTGAAAATAAATTAGGAATTAATATAAATACTAATGAAGAAATAAATATTGACAGTAATAGTGATAGTGACGATAGTAATAGTGACAATAGTAATAATTATGATAGTAATTATTATGATAGTGATTATTATAGTGATGATAGTAACAGTAGTTATTATAGTATTGATAGTAATTTTAGTAGTGAAAGTAGTGAAAGCTAAATTTATTTATAGGTTATTTTATTAATTTTATCAATTAAATAAAGGTTATAAATATTTTTTATAATATAAAAAAAAAAATTTCATTCTTAAACTAAAAACAATTATCAAGAAATAAAGAAACATTTAAAAAAAATTGTAACATTTTTAAAAGAAATTTATTATAAAAACTTGCCAATGGTCTAAGAAAGAATCAGAATGTCCAAACCCAATATATATATATATACACGAAAAAAGAAAATAAATTGTAAATAAAATAGTTTTTTTTATAGGACCGATTTATAGAACCGGTCTATAGGACTGCGGTTCTATAGGACCGATCAGTCCCAGTCCACAGTCCGGTCCTGGACCGTGGACTGATGAGGACTGAACCAGGACAGACCAGACCAGACCGTTAACATCCCTACTGATAAGATGAGAATTAAAAAATGGAAACATTTTTGTATAGAAAAAAATCTTAGTATAAAAGGAAGAATGCCAAAATAGTTTAATAAAATAAAAATGAAATTATGATTGAGAGTAGTAGAGAAATCAATATAAAATATCAGAATCAATGGTTAAACAAAAATGAGATTAATTTTAGATTGTTTGATATCAATGAAAAGATTTTGAAGGACAATTTAGTGACTTGGAATGGTATGAATGGATGTCCAATCTTTGCTGAAGATAAAAAAAATCACAAAGTAAAAAAACTAATAATAGAAGAGTAGGTTTACATTTAGTAATTGATACAAGTTATGGACAGAATGTGAATGATTCACCTTTTTTGATAAGATGTAAAGGATGTGAGAAAAATATTGGTAAACATAATTTAGGAAAAGAAGAATGTTTGATATATATAAAAAGTAATAATGAGAGTAGATTAATAAAGAAACGTACAGAAAAAGGTTTAGGACTAAAACCATATGAGATACTTCAGATTATTATTTATAAAAATAATAAGATTAAAGAGATTATTGAAGAAGAACAACAAAATGAGATATACAATGAGAAAATAGATATGATAAATAATAGTATAGTAGGCACAGAAAAACTTTTAAATTTTATCAAAAATTGTATTCAAGAAAAGCGTGATAATTCAAGTGATAAAAGAATTTATTATATTTATATTCGATGTACAAAGATAAAGAAAAAGTATTAGATAAGGGAAAAAAGTTATATGTATATTTAGTTTCCTGGATCATTAGATCAGAAACGAACAGTGATAAAGAGGAGTTATTTTTTATGTTCAAACACATTTCAAGAATTGAAAACAAATACAAAATATTAATTCAAAGTTTAATTGTTAGCTTACTTTTGCTTGAAAAAGATTGTATAGTGAAATTAGAGATAGAATTTTATATTTGGAAAATGATTTCGCAATTTTTTGGAGAATCTGAATAATAGGCAAAGAATTAATTATGAATATTATTTAGAAAATTTATTTATAGAAAATATATAAATAAGGAAAATATAGAATTACTATATATAGAGAAGGAGGAAAAGGACGAAATGGAATTGGTGCAGGATACTTTGAAACAGTGACATTTATTAATTATAAAGAAGGGATTAGAAGATATAGAGGTTAACGAATACAATCTTTATTGGAAAAGGCAGATGATACCAGGTGAATATAGAGAATGGCATAAACGTATTACAAATGCTATATGGAAAAATGAAATTTTGAATAGTCATAAATTGGAGGAACTTTTTTATTATAACTTTTCAAATGAATTTGATTGGGTTAAATCACTGAAATTTATTAGTAATAGACACAAATTAACTTTCCAACAGTGTGAATTTGGTAATAGTCAGGAATGTACTTATAAGATTAAAAACTTATTGAAGGATTTACCTATGTATCAAATGCTTTTTAAAAGAGGAACTGTAGTGCCAGATCACATAAGTAGCTCAGAGGAAATAAATTGGAAATGTAGATTATTTAGGCACAATAAAATAATTAAATACAAAAGGGCCATAGTTATATACATTGATCAAAGATCAACATAGAAATTCTATATAAACCCCAGCTTTTGGACTTAGTTTCAGAGCCTTTTTTCCAATCAACAAAAATATTTAGTTTAATAGAAACTTATACATAAAAATGTATTTTATAATTAATAAATAAATGTGTTATAAACGTATTCTTATATAATATCAAGAATAAACCTTTTATTAATGAATAAACTGCAAATTTATGTTAAAGAAGTGTCTTGTAGTGACTAGAGTGGCAGAAGCTGGTACTACAGAATGAATAAAATTGATTCGCCAATGTATTCTAGATGTAATAAAGAGAATGAAGACTGGTATTATATTTGGGTTTGTGAAGATAATGAACAAACTATTAGAGAGATTTTAGAATCAGCAATTGTGAATTTTGAAGAACTTCTGGAGCAAAAAGATAAAATTGAGGAAATGGAAATTTTACGTGATATAAATATACAATTTATAAAAGTATTACAAGAAAAATCACAATCTTACCTAATTGTACAAGGGAATGGGAATTATTACGAGAAGTTTATAATAACAAGTTTAATAATATTTCAAAAGAGGTGAAATATCAATTGGTTATTGATAAATTATGGAATTTTTGTTATGAAGTGTTAAGAAAAGAAATTTGGGTTAAAAGATGTGATGAAGTAATAAAATTAGAAAAATTAAAGGAATCACATCAATGGATAAAAAGAAAAAGTGGAGATTGGACATAACAGACCAAATGAAAATACAGATGCAACAGAAAAAATTAGGAAAAAACGAAAAATAACAGAAAACTAGAGTTCCGAATATGCAACCCGAAATGACCCGCATTGACCCGCATGGACCTGCATAATATAAATAATACAATTGAAGGTATTGTAAAAATTTGAATTGCTGTATAAATAGTACTTTAAAATTAACCCAAAATTTTGATCCAACCCAACCCAACCCATTAGGAACACTACAGAAAACAATAAAAATAATGAAAAACAACAGAAAAAATTTTTAATTTAGTAACAAAGGATAAAATGATAGATATAGTCAATACAGATAAAAATTAATTAAATAAATTATGGAGTATAGTTCCAAAAATTAAATCATAGGTTAGCGCTAGAATAAGATTATGTAATTATTTTAGTATAGATTATATTTAATTATATAGAATTTTGTATTTTATTACATTATTTTATAGGCATTTTAAATAATTATGTAATCAATTATTGATTTATTAATAAATTAAATGCGTTACTAAATTAAAAAAAAAAAATAGTATAACAATGCATTATTAATGTATTATACCTATATTACAAATTATATTATTGAACTAATTTAATTCTAATCTAAATTCATGTAATAAAATGTAGTTCTATACTTCAGTAAACATTCATTAAAAGATGGACTTTTTGGTTTCAAATGATGTTTAAAAAAAGAAAATAATTGAAACATTTACTAACGTTTCAATAATAAAAAAATCTTTTTTTTAAATAATCCAACCAAAATTCCACGTTCAAAGCCAAAATAGTGCCTAAAAAATAAAAAAACTGAACATTAGTTAACATTTCGATGATAGCATAAATGAATTATAGTTGTTTCCAAAATTCAATTGGCAAATCTGAAATCCGAAATTACGAAATCGTAATTAATTCCGTAATTCTGTAATTCATATAACTGTGCAAAATTGCGCATATCTTGAGCTCTAGTGATTCATTTTGGATGCTTTTACTACCATTCAATTTGTCTCATCGAAATGAATCGAATGGTAGGTGTTTCATCTCTCTAGCATCAATATTGACAGAGTTATGTTGCTGTAAATGTTTAATGATTATTGATATTGGAGCACGATCTAGTGATTGGATTTGAATGTTCTTACTACCATTCGATTCATCTCATTGCAACGAATCAAATGGTAGGTATTTCATCGCTCTAGCATCAATATTGACGGAGTTATATTGCTGTAAATGTTTAATATTATTGATGTCGGAGTACGATCTAGTGATTGGATTTGAATGTTCTTACTACCATTCAATTCGGCTCACTGAGACGAATCTAATAGTGGTAAAATCATCCAAAACGGATTACTGGATGCCAAGTTATTATTTGTTAAGTTTTTAAATATAATTTGACCAAAATTAAGGTTAATTCTGGCCAAATATTTTCATAATACAAAATTAATTACGGAACCTGAAATTAATTAAGTAATACAGAGTTTTTCCCTCTGAAGCTTGCTGTTCTGGTAGTCACTGGTTTGATGGTACGGTCATTTGATGCAGATTCACTTAC
>JADRCO010003159.1:0-10910 GCA_021464525.1 Rhizophagus sp. LPA8_4_AMF
TTCAGGTCAGGTTTTTCAATTAACCTGACCTGACCTGACCCATTCGGAACTCTAGAAATATGTATTTTAGAATATATACAACTGCACACTAAATATAAGGTGGCACAAAATTTTTCGCTCCAGACTTGCAACGGTTTCCGTTTCTAGTAATTAATGATGTAAATGAACTTTGCTTTAAGAATGGAGATCCAGAAAATAATCTTAAGATAAGAGATACTAATGTTTCTCAATTATTCTTGAAATACCAAAATGAATCAGTAAAGATTGTAAAGACTGAAAGTCTATTTGTTAAATCAAATGTAAACAAAATATTGTTACTATCTTTAATTTTTCTGTTTGCCTCAGGTTCTCATTCAAATATGATGATCAAATTGCTCAGTATAATAAATAAAATTAAGTTTAAAGTGTGAGACAAAATTTAGAAAAGCAATTAAGTAAGTGACTAAGGAATCATATCAAAAACCATAAAATTATTATTAACAGAACTTTCAAATGATGAAACTTTAGATGAAAACTTGGGTTCTGTAATATTAAAAAGTCTGGAAATATTGCCTAGTAATAGGCTTAAAAATGAATCTAGTGAAATCACACTTATCACAAATTATTTGGACTATAATAAAAGATGCATTTTATAATGCTGATAAATATATTGTCCAGTGGTCAAATACAGCTTTGAATGAAAGTAAGGCAAGAAAGTTTAGGGGACAAACCAAGCAATCTGATTTTGTAATTTCAATTGCTCACCAATTTCAAAATATCGCTAATATTTTCATAGAGGAGGCTAAATCAGATCTGGTTTTTTTCCATAAATCAAAGAAAATGCCAAAACAGCATTTAATTTTATAAATTATTCTATAAAACGTTGCAAAACATTTTTTTATTAAATATATTGTTTGAAAAATATTATTGCAATGTTTTTTTAATAAAATAATAAGAAAAATATTTCTGCAACGTTTTTTAATAAAATAAGAAAAATGTTGCAAAATGTTTTTTTATTAAATATATTACATAAAAAATGTTTTCGCAACATTTTTTGATAAAATAATAAGAAAAACATTGCGAAACATTTTTTTATTAAATATATTATATAAAAAATGTTTACGTAATATTTACTGATCAAATGATTAGATATCGGGTTATTAGATATCATGGCATATTAGTTAAACATAAGAAATCTGATATACCTTGATATGTAATATTAAAAATCATATTCATATCAGTAACCCAATATGACAATAATTTTTTTCAATAATTTACTAATATTTTATTAAGTATTTCAGTAAAATATAAGAAATACCGGTAAATTCTACATTATATAAGCTTGTGTAATATCAATTATTTTTTTATAGATATCCGGCTTCAGAAAGTTAAAAAAAATTTTTTTTGTGTTCTGGACGCCATTTCGAACCAGTAAATTAAAAAGTGTTTTTAATAGAAGGCATATATATATATATATACTAATCTTCTATTTTATTTTTTTTGTAGCTTCCAGACCCCGTTAGATGCCATTTTAAACCGGTGAGTAAAAAAAAATTGTTTTAAATAGAAGGCGTATAGATATGTTCTAACCTTCTATTTTATTTTTTTTATAGCCTTCAGGCTTTCTTGGATGCCATTTTAGGCTTGGTGAGCTTGGAAAAAGTATTTTAACTAAAAAGCGTATAAATATGTACTAACCTATTTTTTTTTTTGTGTAGGTTCTGAACACCATTTTGAACCAGCAAGTTAAAAATAATACTTTAAATAGAAGACGTATAGGCTGTATACTAACCTTTTATTTTCTTTTATTTGCAGATTCTGAACCCATTTATTCTTATTGTTTGTAAGTTCTAGAATGCCAAAGATACACATTTTGAAGTTATTTATTTATTTTTTTTTGTTTTATTTAAAGCAAAACGTTACTAACGTTTCAATTTTATTATTTTTTTAGGTTCAGCTCTCCAGAACTCTTCTGGGCTGAATTTTGAAGGTATTTCTTTGAAATTTATTTATTTCTTTATTTTTTATTTATAAGTAACGTTAACTAACATTTCGATTTCTCTCTTTATAGATCTATGGCTTCCTGGATGGCATTTCTAAGGTAAAACTTCAAAAAACTTCATTTTTATTTTTTATTTACGAATGTTAACTAATATTTGTTCTATTTTTTGTAGGTCCAGAACTCTGAAGGTACAGTACCAGACTCTACTTTGAAGTTGAAACTATCGAAGTTTTTTTATTAATTTTATTTAATGAAACGTTGGCTAACATTTCATTTGTGTTTTTTATAGGTTTCATAGATCCACAGTTTTTCAGATACGACTTTTGAAGGTAAGCTTCAAAATTTAATTTTTTTATTTAATTTAACGAATGTTAACTAACGTTTATTTTTATTTTTGTAGGTCCAAGATGTCGCTGGATTCCATTTTAAAAGTAAAATTTTGAAATGATTTTTTTTTATTTTTTAACTAGGGTTCTGATCGGCACAGTTCGGTTTCAGTTTGAGTCATACTGAAACTGAACTGAATTTTTGGTATTGGTAATCGGTAATTTACTGAATTTTCGATATTGGTAAACTGTATAACTGAAACCGGCTGGTAATTACCGATTACTGATACTGATTTACCAAAATTTACTATTTCTCGATATTTATGTTTATTTTACTACAAAAATTATATTAAAAAATAAAAACTATATATATATGGTATATCACCATTTAATAAAAACCTATGTAAATTTTATTATAATTCTTAATTCTTTAATACATATTAACATATGTAAACTTTTTTTAAAAGATTCTCCTATAGACCTATACTATTATTCTAAAATACCTGAACGATACCAATATTTTAAACACATAATAGCACTTATTGTTCTGGAGCAAGCAAGACGTGCTCTATCTGATGTTACTACATCTGCAGCAGTGATGGGAAATTCCGGTTTCCAATGAAAATTTTACTGGAAACTGGAAACTGGAAAATTGGAATTTTGATTCCATATTGATTCCAATGGCTTTTGGAATCTGGAAATTTGATTCCAGTGCTTTAAAAAGCACTGGAATTAATCTGGAATACATGTTTCCAGTTTCCAGATTCTAGTAAATGCCAACACTGATCTGCAGCACTTGACAATACCCTTTTTGAAGGTACACTTGTGGCTAAAATATAAAGAAAAATTAATGATTAGAAATAATACTAAATGATAATAAAATAGAACAGAAAATATACCTAAATTCCTAAATAATCCTTTGCCATATTTGCTAGATATGGAAACTCTTCTTTGTGTCGCTATTAAATATTAATAAATATTCACTCATAAATGTTTATTTACTAATAAAAGTAGTAAGAAATAACAAGTTTATAATTGGATCAATATAGATAAAGTCAGATCGGTAAATCGGTTTGGGAATAATAAAACTGATACCAAAAATTGAAATTACCGAAGTGTTAGATCGGTAATTTTTGATGTAATTACCAACCGAAAATTGAAAACCAATCAGTTCGGTTCAGTAATTACTGAAACTAATCGGAACCCTATTTTTAACAGATGTTATACTAATGTTTGTTTTTTATTTTTGTAGGTCAGGATGCTCCCGGATTCTATTTTGTGGGTGACTTTAAAAAATTTTATTTTTATGAACGTTAATTACATTTGTTTTAAGTCCAGAAAGCTGACAGACTCCCATTTCGAAGTAACTCAGGTAATTTCAAATAAAAGTTTTTTTTATTTTTAACAAATGCTAATTATTATTTGTTATAGATCCAAGAGACTGGGACACCACTTGACTTCATTTTGAAGGTACAACTTTTGAAAAATTTTTTTATTATTGATTTTATTTAATGAACGTTAACTAATGTTCGATTTTCTTTTTTTTGTAAGTCCAGAATGCCAAAGGACTTAATTCAAAGGTAACTTCAAAAATAATTTTTTAGTCATATTTAATGAATGTTAGCTAATGTTCGTTCTTATTTTTTGTAGGATCAGAATACTTTCAGATTTAATTTCAAAGGTAACTTCAATTTTTTTATTATTTTTTTTTGATTCACTTTAGTAAAACATTACTAACGTTTTAATTTTTCTTTTTTTTAGGTTTTTAGCTACTCAGATTTCTTCTGGACAGAATTTCGAAAGTATTTCTTCAAATATTATTTTTTCCATTAATTTTAATTAATGAATGTTGGCTAATGTTCATTTACTTTTTTTATAGGTTCAAGACACGCCAAACTCTCATTTTGAAGTAACAGATAATTTTGAAAAAAAAAATTTTTTTTATTTATCGAACATTGACCGTTCACTTTATTATTTTTTTTGTAGATCTAAAACGCTGAAGGTACGACCTTCTGAATAGATTTTGAATGTAAGACTTCAAAATTCTATGCTTTTTTTGGTTTTTTATTTAACAAAACGAGAGGCTAACATTTCAATTTTCTCTTTTTGTAGGTTTAATGACTTCTTGAGCAGCATTTCGAAGGTAAAATTTCAATATTTTATTTTATTTTTATTTATCAAACATTGTCTAACGTTCGTTCTATTTTTTTGTAGATTCAGAATACTGAAGGCATTTGAATTATATCAAAAAGGTGGCAACAGGTCTGAAGGTGACTTTAAAATTAAAATTTACTTTTTTTATTTAACAAACATTAATTAACATTCATTTTCTTTTTTTTATAGATTCAGATGTCTGCTAAATTCCATTTCGAAGGTATGATTTTCGAAACTTTCTTTTTTTACTTTCTTTAGCAAACATTATATTAATGGTCTATTTTTTTTAATTTTAGGTTTCAGTTCCCATTTCGAAGGTAAATACTTCAAAATACTTTTTTTTACTTTGATATTTGTTTCTTTTAGATCCTGGGTTGCTGGGCTATTAAAATATTTTTTTATTTGTAGGTCTCCAGTGAATATATACAATTTTTTTGTAGGACTTTAAATTTTTTAGATTTTGTTTGTTATTTGTTGGAATCGAACCAACTGGAACCATATTCTAAACCATTAACAACATAATGTAGATAGATAAAATAGGGTAGATTAAAGAATGTAAACGTAATAATTTAAATATAATAAATATTTGTTTAAATAATAAATAAATAATAGTATATATATGAATAAATAAATAATGAGAAAAAATCAGGTTACAATATATCAAATATACACCTAATATCATTGAAAGTTCAGTAAGGATTAAGAGAAATATCAGATTGCTGAAATTCTTCTGATATTCATATTACACTTACTTGGTATGTTCTAACCTGAAGATCATATAATTTAAATCTGATCTGCGCCAAGAACTGGTCATCACAAATCAGGCAGATCGATCAGTTGCCATTCAGGTTAAAATTAAAAATATATAATAGGGCTATTAGGCATATGAAATTTGCCTGGTAGCCCTTCATTCGATTAGTGGTTTTTTGATAAAATAATAAGAAAATACTGTGAAACGTTTTTTTATTAAATATATTATATAAAAAAATGTTTTTGTAATATTTTTTGATAAAATAATAAGAAAAACGTTGTAAACGTTTTTCTTATTATATATATTATAAAAATGTTTACACAATATTTTTTATTAAAATAATAAGAAAAACATTGCAAAACATTTTTTTATTAAATATATTATATAAAAAATGTTTTCGCACCATTTTTTGATAAAATAATAAGAAAAATGTTGTGAAACGTTTTTTATTAAATATATAATATAAAAAATGTTTACATAACATTTTTTGATAAAATAATAAGAAAAATGTTGTAAAATGTTTTTTTATTAAATATATTATATAAAAAAATATTTACGCAACATTTTTTGATAAAATAATAAGAAAAACGTTGCAAAACATTTTTTTTATTAAATATATTATATAAAAAATGTTCACAATGTTTTTTGATAAAATAATAAGAAAAATATTTCACATTTTTTTTATTAAATATATTATATAAAAAATGTTTACGCAACATTTTTTATTAAAATAATAAGAAAAACATTGTGAAATATTTTTTTATTAAATATATATATAAAAAATGTTTACGTAACATTTTTTATTAAAATAATAAGAAAAATGTTGCGAAATATTTTTTTATTAAATATATTATATAAAAAACATTTCGCAACATTTTTTTATTATTGAGTTAATTATTCAAAATGCCATTTCAGCATTTTTTTTCATAAAATTAAATGAAAAAATGCCATTTCAGAAATTCAAATTTAATTCAATTCAGATCTGAATTGGATCTGAATTAGATTCAAATCGAATTAGATCTGAGTTTATTTGAATTGAATTCAGATCAAATCAGATCTAATTTAATTTGATCTGAATTCAGATTAGATCAGATTTACCTAAAATCCAATCCAATTTGGTCTGTTCAAAACACTACCTATATATTATATTTTATCAAAATTAAGTACCTCCTTTTTGCAATAATTTTGAATGAAAATTTTGGGGTGGTACCTAATTTTGATACTTTTTTTGATTTTTTTTTAAATTCAACTGTTGATCCTTAAAAATGATTTTTTCCTATAACACAGTTTGCTAAGTCACGTACATGATCAAATTAAGGGGTTTTTTAGTTATGCAATATAAATACGAATTTTAAGTTTTGATGACCTTTCTGAAAAAATAATGCCAATGGTTAAACATCAATGTGCTTCGTATTCTATTGAACAAAAAAAAATTAGTTATTACGCTACTTAATACAGAAGAAATGTGGCAGGTAGACATTTCAAAATTGATCAAACTATAGGTTGACGTTAGATTAAAACAAGCGAAATTTGGATAAATAAAATAAATGATAAAAATATGCGAGTAGATTTCAGCCAAAAGGCTTTCTATCCTAAAACTAAAAAGGAGTTATATAACTGGTTTTAGATCTATTTTCACTGCATTCTGTGAAGTTCAGAACGCCAAAGATAAAGTTTTGAACTTTATTTCAAAAAAAATTAACAAAAATCAACTAACGTTTATTTTATTTATTTATTTATTTTTTGTCCAGAACACCAAAGGTGCAAGTTCTGGACAAAAAAAAATAAATTTTGTTAAGTATTTAACGAACATTAACTAATATTCGTTTATATTTTTTTTGTAATTCAGAATGTGAAGTTTTAGACCAGAAACCCATTCAAAAAAGTCTTTAGCAAATGTTAACAAATGTTCATCTTTTTTTTGCAAGTTCAGAACATTGAAAGTACGAGTTTAGAGCTTAATTTCAATAAAAAAAACCTTTTTTTTTAATGTTCAGAATGTGAGTTCCAGATCAGAACTCCATTTTGAAAAAAAATTTTCTTTTTAACGAATGTTGGCCAATATTCGTTTTATTTTTTGCAAGTCCAGAATTCCAAAGGTATGAGTTCTGGACTCCATTTGTAAGTTAAACTGAAAAAAATGTTTTTGTTTAACGAACGTTATTATTAACATTCATTTTAATTTTTTTGCAAATCCAGAATGCTAAAGCTATAGTTCTGAACTCCCATTTTGAAGGTATAACTTTGAAAAATATTATTATTTTTTTTATTTAATATAATGAACATCAATTAATGTTCATTTATGCAGAAAGCCGAAGATGTACTCTTGTCTCTCCATTTCGAAGGTAAAACTTTGAAAAATTTTTTTACTTTATTATTTTAACAAATGTTACTAATATTCATTTTTTATTTTTTTTAGATTTCTAGACATTAAAGAACAGCTCTAAGCTCTATTTTGAAGGTAAAACTTCAAAATTTTCCAATTTTTTTATATTTTATTTTAATAAATATTATTGATGTCCATTTTATTTTTATTTTTAGGTCTGGACGCTTCATTTCAGATGGATATAAGTATTTTTTAATTTTTTTGTTTTCATTTTAATAAACATTTGCTAATGTTCATTTTTTTTTAATTTTTTTAAGTCCCTGAATGCCAAAAAACAGTTCTGGATTCCATTTCAAAGATAAAACTGAATTTTTTTAATTTTTTTGTTTTATTTTACAAACATCGCTAACATTCATCTTTTCTATTTTTTGTAAGTGCAGCTTTTCAATAGTCTTGGACAAAATTTTGAGGTAAAAAAACTTCAAAATTTTTTTGTCTTTATTATTTTAATGAACATTTACTAACGTTCATTTTATTATTTTTTTGTAAGTTTAGAATACTACCAGAATCTATTTTGAAGGTAAAGTCTTTGAAAAATATTTATTTTTTAGTAATTTATTTGATGAATGTTAACTAACATTTGGTCTTATTTTTTGTAGGTCCAAAATGCTGCTGAAGTCCATTTTGAAGGTAACTTTGAGAAAAGTTTTTTTATTTTTGTTTTATTTAATGAAATGTTACTAACATTTCGATTTCTTTTTCTTTTATAGATTTTTGGCTATTCAGTCACCATCTGGATGGAATTTTGAAGGTGATACTTTGAAATTGATTTATATTTTTAATTTTTTATTTAAATGAAATGTTAGCAAATGATTTAGTTTCTTTTTTCTTTTATAGGTCCACTATTCTCTGAACGCCTTCTGAATAGAAGAATTTCGAAGGTACCTTCAAAATTTATTTTTTTTAAATGAAATGTGGCTAATATTTTAATTCTTTTCTTTTATAGGTCTATATCTTTCTGGACATCTCCTTGACAGAATTTCAAAAATAATACTTTAAAATTCTGTATTTTTTGCCTTTTTTTTTATTTAGCAAAACGTTACTAATATTTCTATTTTTTATTTTGTAGGTCCACTGCTGACTGCTCTCTGAACACCATTTGGATGGAATTTTGAAGGTACTTTTGAAATTCTTTTACTTTTATTTTTATTTAGATGAAATGTTGACTAATGTTTTAGGTTCATTTTTCTTTTGTAAGTTTCTGATTCTTTAAAATCCTCTTAAACAGAATTTTGAAGGTACTTCTTCAAAATTCTTTTAATTTTCTATTTTTTTATTTGAACGAAATGTTGACTAATGTTGCTAGTTTTTATTTTTATAAATTTTTGTTTTTTAGATGAATTTTAAAGATAAAGTTTCAAAATTCATAGATAAATACAGTGCAGAACCTCTATAATCAACAATTAATAGGCATGACAAAAATTTGTAAACCACAAAATTCAAAAATTTAATTCAAAATGTTATCCAATACAAATGTTAAACAACACAAAACCTTTCAAATTATTGGATAATTTTTGATATAAATTAGTAATTAACAAGTTATATTAGCTTAAAGTAGTATCATTTTACTATGAAATCAATAAAATTGAGACTATATAAATTTTATGAAATTTATAATTTTTATATCAATAGATAAATTTTAATAAATACATTTATTTACATTTATTTTTTATTATACATATATTAGCAAAAAAGTGAAAAAAGTCAGCAAAAATGAGTTCAAAAATCACATGACTTATCAAATTCTGAATTTTTATTGGCTCATGCTGCTTATATAAGCAAACAAATTTGAGACTTTTTATTTATTTTGTAAATTGATTCTTTTTTACAAATAGAGTGCAATTTTTTTTACTAAATTAAAATCCAATCACAGGATCATATTTTATTTAAGATTTTAGATTTCCTATTATAGAGGTTTTGCACTGTAGTAAGTTTCATACTGATTTTTGGTACAAAACTTCAATAATTTTTTTTTCTTTTTCAAAGAACGTTTTTAATGTTCTTTTACTTTTATTTTATAGGCTCTGGTACATCAATATTTCTGAAACTCCATGGTAAGTTTTGCATTGTGAAACGAATTTTTTATATTTTTTTCATTAAGAACATTTAACTAACATTCTTCTTTATTTATTTTTTTTTAGAGAATGGACCTTCTGGATGAAATTAGACAAGGTAAGTTGGAAAATAAAAAAAAACTTCATTTCTTTTTTTTTAGAGAACTGCTCCCTTAGGACCAATTCAGGAGTTTTGAGTTCCCATTTAGAAGAACTTTAAAGGTAATACTTCAAAGTTCTTTTTTTTTTACTTTTTTTTAATAAATGTTTCAGTAACGTTCATTTTTCTTCTATCTTTTAAGTCTTGAGCTCCTATTTGGAAGAACTTCAAAATATTAAGAACTTTAAAGATAATACTTCAAAGTTGGTTTATTTTTACTTTCTTTCAACAAATGTTATACTAACGTTCATTTTTTCTTTTATTTCAGATTCCACTTCCCATTTTGCTGAAAGTCCTCCAAATGGTGAACTATAATGGTGAAGAACTTCGAAGGTAAAGAAGTTCTTTTTTATTTTACTTCTTTAACGATCATTATACTAATGATCATTTTCTTTTATTTTTAGGTTCTGGGCTGCTGAGTTATATTTCGAAGTTGTTTACTTCAAAATTTTTTTCCATTTGCAGGTCTTTGTTGTTTGTTAGAATCAAACCAACTGGAACAATGTTCCAAACCATTAATAACATGTTAATTACAGTAGTATTTTAAATATTAGTGCATTAATAAAATAATGTAGAAAGTAATAAATTTGTAATGTTTTTAATTAATAAATTGATATTAAATAATGATAAAATCTATATCATTTATTATTATAATAAATTTTTCAGGTTTTTATTTTGTAAAATATGCACAGAATTTAATATTTGAAATCTTTGCAAAACTTTTGTTTTGTTGAAATTCTGTGCAGAAATCATAAAAATTTTTCTTCAAAGTTTGATGGCATGTCTTAAGATTTGTGTAGAAAAATCAATCTGCAGACTTATACAGATTTGCATCCCAAAAATTTGCCAATGTCTCTAAGTGTACCCCTTGAGACTATAGTAAAAAAAATAGTAGAATGTAAAGATGTTAGCTGTAACTGTAATATTAAGACACAGTGTCGTAAGTAATAGGTTGCAACCTACCTACTTTAAAAGCAAAAGTTGTAATGCTGTAATTAGGTTGTAATGCCGTAATTAGATCGTAATGCCGTAACTATAATTTTGGCCAGAATTATGAATTTAATTTCAGCAGGAATTATTAACTTTCCTAAAAAGGAA
>JADRCO010003160.1:0-10908 GCA_021464525.1 Rhizophagus sp. LPA8_4_AMF
TTTTTCTTTTTTGTAGGGATTTCAGCTTCGACGTGGTCTTAGGTGATGGATGGTGAGTTGTGGATGGTGGACGAAAGGTAGATTGTAGGCGGATAATGAATGGCTGGTGGTGGATAGTGGACGAAAAGTTAGTTTATAGATGGATAGTAAATGATGGATGGTACGATTCAAGGATATAGAATGCAATAAATTTCTAAATGTTTATTAAGATGTATGAATTAGATCAATAAAGCTATTAATATTAATATGTAATTTATATTTGTAATAAAATTAAATATACTGTATGTAAAATATCGGTATAAAGTAAAACAGCTATACATATTATTTTCAGTCAAATTCGGCCAGAATTCAGCTATAATTTGGACCAAAATTTCTTCTGAATTCTAGTTCTGAATGTTTTCCGAGTGGCAGCGAATGGCAGTTGTTCGGAAATAAACTTCAGAAGTGTTATTCGGCTGATTTTACACTATAAATCATCCTAAATTCGGAAATCTGAATTTTAGCCAAAATGGACTATTTCGACTAGTGTATATGTCTCAACATAAAATTTGCTGAGAAGTTCTTGGAAAAATATGGTTCAAAGGATCATCTTATCATATATTATATTATTTATTATATTGGATGATTTGCAGAAATAAATAATAAGCTGTAAATTAATACTGATTATCAGGAAATTAATCCCTGTAATTTGCATTAAATTTTTTTTAAAAAAAAGTTTGATTAGTGATGAATTATGTCTAATAGTGGATAATGCACCACGCTCTTCTATGGTCCATTTTTACTTCAGCCACACATTTTACATGAGTGTATAAAAATAAAAAAATACTTGTATTATTTATATCAATAGCAATAATATTAAAGTACAGGAATGGGATTAAAACATATACAGTCAGACCTTGATATACCGATATTCGATATACAGATACACTATTAAAAACTTGATATACCAATAAATTTTTAAATTCCCACTATATGTAAGGACATATAAATATTGGTATAATTTGATATAACAATATTTTTTAAATTTTTTCATATGAGTCCTAACTCATTATATAAAGGTTTGACTGTATCACTTATAGATCTGTACTCAACTCCAATTCAACTAACACTCTTAAATCTTAATAGTAAACTATTGGAATTCTCCCCTAACTTAACAGTTAAGAATTTTTATATGTGAAGTTAAATCATTATTTAGATTTTTTTTTATTTACTTAGTTTGGATAGCTTGAGAAATATTTTCATTCTTTAAGATATTCTCTTTTATTCTGAAAAAAAAAATACTCACATCCCATTGATCTTATTGTATGGTTCAAAATTTGTAATAAAAACATCATAAGTTCGTAACTTTTTCGTAAATATAACTATATTCATATGATTAAATTATAATTTTATTGTATATAAAACGACATTTTAAGCATTAAACTTTTCACCTCAAAAAATTTCTTTTTAACGCATATTTTTCCAAAAATGTGTCAAGGTATAGTGAAACGTGTTAATGAAAAGGGCAACTTGAAATAATTTTTTTTAATATACATGGTAATAATAAATTTTATTAAAAAGCTGAAAGCGGACAAACAATCTGTAAATCTCCTGAGTGCGATCGCCCAATTTACGTCGAAAGCAACGGGTAAGTACAGTAGTGCTTAATGATAGTATTTTCAAATATTCATTTTAATAAATCAATTCTTTTATTAGAATGCGGCATCCATTTTGCGGACGTACTTGTGCAAGCAAGTATGGTGATTATGTATATCCAAGATATTGCAAACGCGTTGGATGTAACAAAACTACATTTGTTAAACAAAATGGGTACGTTCACCCTTATTGTGGAAGGAGCTGTGCTGATATCGCGCTTTCTCAGATGAATCAAAATGGCTCTGTTATTGATTTGGAAACTACGATTGAACAACTTAATCCGCTTTCTTCTCGGTTATCTACCTCTTCGAATTCAACAATTTTATCTGATTTTTGAATAATTTGAATAGTTATTTTATTATATGATACATGTATTGATTCAATAGTTCATGTAAAGTTGTGAATACGAAATAAAATAATATAATTACCATAAAAAGTATACGATCTAAGATTTATTCGTACTATAACAGAAATCTAAAAAAAATACTGCGCCAAGACCTGTTTGACAATAATTTAATTTGATAATTTTGTTATTGCTTTGATAAAACTTTTATTATTATCGCTTATGCTTTTCCTGTCATTCATGACGTAGAAAAGTCAAAAAGCTGTTACGCTTTGTTCCATAATATTCTGAAAGAGAATATGACTATTGTTAGTTGATTATGTAATATAATCTTCACTTATTGCATTAAACTTAATTCGTGTTAATTAAGTCAATTAATCGGGACAGTTGAATCATTATTTCGAAAGAAATCAATCATTTAGTTATTATGTAAAAAAAAATAATTATTTTATATGAATTAGTTTATTTGGGCTTGTGATTTTTTCTTTTTTCATGTCAGATATATAATTAGGCTGAATTTCATTCGACTGATCGATATCTCTTTTTTATGAGATAAAAAGGAGTAAAAAGAAAAAGGAAAAGAAAAAAAAAAAAGAATTTTTTTTTTTAAAGGAACGACCGCGTGTTCTTTCAGTAAGTTTATTATTTATTGTAAATGAAAAAAATTTGAACATAATAATTTGATTTTGGATCCCACCAAACGTTCACAATTTTATAACGTATTTTTAGTGCAGTTAAAAATGTCGTCTTCACGACAAATTTGTTCACGTAATGGATGTAGAAAGGTAGCTTACGTTGAGTCAAATGGTTCCGTTCATCCCTATTGCGGTAGAACATGCGCATTTGAAGTTCTCAACAATCCACCACCGACTCCAAGATGTAAGAATCCTGTTTGTTCGCGACAGAGATATATTGATCCAAGTGGAATCCAATATGATTATTGTGGAAAAAATTGTGCTAGACAACATTTAAATCCAAAAGCACCTAATTGTTCTCGGCCTAACTGTCAAAAACGTGTCTATACAGATCCTCAAGACAAAAAGAAATTTTATTCTTATTGTTCCTCGGCTTGTTATTGGTTAGAATGTTCAACATTAACCGCAACTCAATTAAGTTTATTAAACAAAAATGATTTAGATTATATTTGGGCTCATCAAAGATTTATTTCAATGTTACCTAACGCTAAAATTAAAGGAATCTTTCGTCTTCAAATGCCAAAAAAATTGGTTGACGCTCATCAAAGGCTTAAAAAACGAATGGCTAATCAAAATGGTTTATCATTGAATGCCATCACTCATAAAATGTATCATGGTACTAGAGCACTTTGTGATCCTTTGCAGTATATTAAACAACCTTTACCAACATGTACGGTCGGTTGCGGATTGTGTGGAATTGTTTCCAGAGGCAATGATACTGCTTGCTCAAGACATAATAATCAAATGTGGTTTGCAAATAACCCTTCAGTTTCTTATGGGTATTGTGATCATCCAAACAAGGTTGTTTTTATGGTGGATATCTTGTCGGTAAATAGTCCACCTATATTAATTGTGGATAAAAACGCGGTGAGTTACATTAAAAATTTTTTTTTTCTAGTTTGATGAAAATTTTATCTTATTTAAAAATGACTTTTAATTTTCCTTTTTTTTTCTAGCTTACTCTACCACGTTTTCTCATTATTTTTCAATGAAAAATTGGGGAATACTTTTTTTTGTTATTAATGTTTTTCCATACGTAGTTTAAATATTTTGGCAATGTTTTACATATCACATACTGCGAATTATGTAAAAATGATAAATTATATATAACAAGGAGAAATTGAACAGTATTTACAAGTAAATTCATTCATTACTGCGAAAGTGATAAATTACAATTATAAATTTTCACGCATTTGACCCATAAATATGTTAATATGAAGTTTTTTAAGCTAAAAATATGCACACTTTATTCCGTAAATCGTTCCTGGTGTTAAATTTTAAAACTTTTTTGAAAAAAAAAGACTTGATAATTTAATAATATTGAGTATTCAAATTTTAGATTACAATTTGGGATCATACCCGTGAACAGATTTTTTTTTTTTGAAAATATCTGGAAATAATTTACGGCTAAACCAAAAAAAAAAAATTATATTATTGCTTCATGTTTCAGATTTATATTGATTAATTTTATTTATTATCTTATTAATACTAATGATTAATAATCACATATAGTGAGTTTATATTTTATATTGTAATAAGAAACGTCTTTTTTCCGTGTTGTCACATAACCATTTTTTTTGTGGGTTTATTTTTTTTTTTAAAAAAAAAAAATTTATTAGTAAAATTTGATAGTATAATAAATGAATGAGAATTATGTACATACATAATAGATATTAAATAAACTTAAAATGAATATAACCATTTCAACTTTTTTTTCACTGATTAAGATTCCCAAATTTGGATTTCTTTTCGTGAGTCTTCATCAATAATACCGGCCAACTAAATTATATTAACGTTAGAAAATCGTAGAGAAACAAACAAGCTGATTATTTATTTTTTTTATGACTAACCTTGAGGATTTCTTTATCTTCTTCTTTGTTACCACTTCTCTTAAAACCACTTCTTTTAGTTGCTTCGGCTTCTTCCCATTCCCATTCTTTTTCTTGTTTTTCTTTTGCTAAATCCCCACCTAATCCAAATACTTCAATCTCTATAACTTCAAATGGTATATCGAAGTACTGTCTAGTAGCCGATAAACGATAAGTCGGTTTTACTTCATGATGAGCAGCATCATTTCGATAACGACCAAATTGAAGTGTATTATCAACTTGAAGTGTAAAAGAATTTCGATCCGAAGTTGTTATCACGTTGGAAGTTATGCTTGACGTAGCTATACCACCAAAACCAATACCAAACGAAGGATTATAATAAACATAATTTGAATTAAATTTTGTAGCAGGAAACTTTTCAAACACTGGCAAAACTTCAAAAAGTGTGCATTTTTCTGATCCAAAACAGGTTTTTGGATTAGAGGTTGATTTCCATGGATCAGCAACATAAGCTCCTAACAATAAAGTATTTACGTGTTTTTTATTTTTTGAAGTTTCCATGACTTCATTTTTACCAGCACCTGACGAAATTGATGAAACAGATTTACGTCTTTGTGATGATATATCAGTATCGGCATGTATTAATAGAAGAGTTGGTCCTGGATATTTAAATACGTTTCTATGAAAGCGATTCATACTAAAGCCATGTTTACTACTACTGTATAAACAATTCCAATAGCGTCTTTTTACAACACTTTCAGGTAACATCCAAGATAATAATCCCATATTCATTTGATTTAATATATCTGAATGTGAATCTAATTTTGGCCAATATTGAACTTTTGGTCCTTGAAATAAGGTATCACTCCTTTGTTGAGATAACGTAAGCCCTATTAAAAATTGTCCGTAAATGAAAGATATAAATCCTCTAAATATATTTGGAGCATTTCTTTCAATGAAATTACTGAATGTTAACCAAGTAATTACTTGATCTGATTTTATATTTGTATTATTATTATTATATTGTACCATATGTTCAACGACATGTACAGCATCTTCATGAATTTGATTAATAAATTTTGGGGAAATGATTTTTTTTAAATTTTGTTTTAATTCTTCCGAACTTGCATTAATTGAAGACATTTCACTTGACATAAGCCATATTAGACCTGTTAATATTTTAACCATATCTTGTTTTCGTACTTTTGAAATTTTAGTAGGGTCGGTTTCATAAAATCCAATAGCTTTTAAGAATTCAGTATCTTCTGGCGTTACTAATTGAGGGATTTGAGAAATTGAAGATTCAGAAGAAGTTAAAGGATCTTTTTGTTCATTATATATGTCATTATCAGAGATGGAAAATGAGTCAAAAAGAAGTTTTACTCGATCTTCATTAATTATATCTTTAGTCATATCACAATAGACAGCTACCGCTTTTATTAAACCATCATAAGTAAGAAGAGCATTAGTGTGACCAACAGAAGGATAATTTGCTAGATAAGTGAAAGAACGATATATAAGAGGGCCAGCACCAATATCATCTGGAAATCCTAGATAACCCTAACAAATATTATAAAGTAAAATAAAATAAAATAAATAAAATCGTTAAAATGAGTAAAAAAAAAAAATCATTTGTAAAAATATTATTACGATAAAGGCCCCTTTGGTAATGTGAGCTATACCCCTCTCATTTATGGTACTAAGGTTATCAAATGAGGCTCTTAGAGAATAACTTTCAATTTGAGAAAATTTTATCTTCAAAAGTTCATTTGATATCCTTGAAATCCTACCATTAGGTGAAAGAAGAGATATATTCGATGTATCATGTTTTGGTTTTATCGAAGTTTTTGACGACTTCTTTTTAGTATTACTACTATTATTATTTCCCATATTTTGTTTTAAAAATTGTGGGCAATAAAAGGAATTTTCGAGGTACTTATATAAAAAAAAAAGTTACCGAATGGCGCATTTACATATACTTTATCCTATAATAGAGTATTAATGTATAATGTGTTTCTGGAATGATGTTTAATTTGGGAAAGTTGGCAAAGCTGTAACTGCAAATATTTGTATGATTAACACAAATCATCATTTAATTCAATTGCAGTTATATTCGTAGAAAAATCTTTTGAGAAAGATTTAAGTAATGGATTGGTTACACGAAAATTTTCGAAAAAAAAAAGGATGTTTATAGAGAATAAAAGATTTTGTGTAAGTTTATTTTTATTTAAAAATCGATTATCAAGGTTTTCATTAACGTGGAAAATTTTACCTGGGAAAAAATTTTGGCTTCCAAATATGAATAAATTACGCCATATCACCGGATAAGGGTGTAACAGTTATATACCATCAAAACAAATAACTCAAAGAAAGTAGTGTCGCGTGATATCGGATGATTTCTAAAATACGTTTGAATATTTAATATTTGAACTCACATGCTTTGAAAAGGGAAATAAATAGGCAATGATTGAACCGTAAAAAACATTTTAAATTTTTTTTTTCTTTAACAATCGATTTTTTTTATATAGTACAATTTTATATATTTGGTTTTTTACAAATAAAAAAAAAAGAAACTTCTTATTTGATTTTTATGATTAGTGCGTTTTAGCATTTAATTTTCTTTCATTTTTTTGGGGCAATTAGAATTCTGAATAGAAAAATATATTGAGCAATTAGTTCTTAAAATCAAAAGGAGTAATTATGCAATTTCCGATTTGTTCTAATCTGTTCTAGAAAATTTAAATCATATGATTATTGATTTATTACAAGGAAAAAAAAGAAGGAAAAAAATCTCAACTAACTGATTTCTAAAGACTTGTAAATTCTCATCGGATAAATTTCAGCGTAATGTCTTTTTATCTATTATGTAACACGGGCACAAAATCTCATTTATATATAGGATTTCCTATAAATCTGTATTTAAAAATTAACATTAATCACATTATTCACATTGTCTCCTTTTAGAAACCGCTAGTATTCGGAATTTTCCAAATTTCGATCTTGTTAATTGGTCACGTCATGCGCGTAGAAGTGCAGACATTTAAATGTGATTACCGTAAGATCACGGGATTGGTTTTTTTTTTCGCTGCGTGGTTGCCTTACTTTCCTTACTTTATCTGTACAACAAAAAAAAAATCACGGTTAAAGAATTATCCAAAAATGCTTTAACATCATATGAAATTTTTGCGGTCTCCCTAAAAAAAAAAAAATTTATGGATCCGAGTTATAAAAAGATATATATTTAATTATTCGTAATTTTTGACAGTTTGAATTTTTTTATATACATAAAAAAATCATACATTTCTTCACGAGGAATTTGTAATATGCTTTCGATATTTGGATGCCCAGTAAAGATTTTTTGTAACAAAGAAACGGTTACAATAAATGTAAGAAATAAAGAAACTAATGAAAAAGTTAAATTGTATGATTACATTAAAAAAAAATGTCCGTCATTGATTGGAAATAAAGCGTATTATTATCCTACTCCTTGGATGGGAAATGGTCATGCTCAAACTGCTTATGCTGCTTTCCAGAAATTCGAAGACATTCATTTAATTGATTATGAGAGGTACGAAAGTCAACCCATAAAATTAGTATGTAATTAGAATATATAATTTAATTCTTTAGTATAAATTAGAAAAATTGTCTCGACACCTGATGGAGGACAAATTGCTGTTGATTGGACTCCTCCACTTAGTAAAAAACCATTTGATGATACTCCAACAATCGTCGTCTTACATGGACTAACCGGAGGTATTATTTTTTTAAAAAAAAGTTCAATAATAATTAATTAACCTTTTTACCAAAAAAAAATTCTTTTTTAGGAAGTCATGAATCCTATATTAGGTGTATATTAGATATTTTGGCTAATCCACCACATAATTATAGAGCAGTTGTAATTAATTTTCGCGGGTGTGCTGAATCAGATGTTACGTCACCAAGGCTTTATTCAGCTGCTGCAACTGATGACATTAGATCAGTTATACGTTATATTAGAGAATGCATTCCCGATGCTCCGTTATTAGGTATCGGATTTAGTATGGGTGCAAATATTTTAGTTAAGGTATTTTATTACTTTAATTAAATATTTTTTTTTTAGTTTTAAGTTTTTCATTTCCTTTATGTAGTATCTTGGGGAAGAAGGAGAAAATACTCCTTTGTCTGCTGCAGCTTCAGTTGCAAATCCTTTTGATTTGGTCAAGTTTGTATCATCTATTTCAATAAATTCATTCACGGTTTTAAAGCATGTTTTTTATGAATGAAGTATCAAATTTTTAGTGGAACTAGAGCTTTGGAAGAAACTTATGCTGGAAAATACATTTATTCACCTGCTATGGCAAATAATCTTAAAGAAGCACTTGCAAGACATGAACATATTATGAAAAAAGATAAAAGATTAGATTTTGAATATATAAAATCAGTAAGTTACAAAATTTTTTTTGTAGATCAAAATTAAGAATTAAGCAATCACTAATAATTTAAAATAATTATTAGGCAAATACATTAAGAGAGTTTGATTCAAGATTAACAACAGTAAGTTTTGGTTATGAAACAGTAAATCATTATTATAAAGATGCAAGTTCATCACAATTTATACCAAAAATCAAAATACCATTATTATGTTTAAATGCTGAAGATGATCCAATTGCTTCACAAAAATGTATTCCTTATAATGAATGCATTTATAATTCAAATATTATCTTAGCTACTACTTATTATGGTGGTCATCTTGGTTGGTTTACTGGTTGGTGGAAACCAACTAGATGGTGTATTAAACCATTATCTGAATGGTGTATTGCTTTTTTAGAAGTAAGTTAAAAAAACATATAAATTTATTTTTAAATTACATTATTTTTACTTACAAATTTTTTTTTTTATAGATTTATGGAAATTCTAATAATAACAATTCTTTAAAACAATCAGATGATGAAGAAAGTAATTCTTCAAGTGAAGTAGAAACTGTTGTTGATGAAAATTAAAGAAAAAAATAATTTTTTTATTATTTAATTTTATAATTTAATAAAAAATAATAAAATATTAAGTAATTACTAATATAGGATAAACATTTTAAAATAAATCATAAATCACACTTTAATTTAAAATATTAAAATTAGAATTGTAATTTTCTTGGTATTCAGTAAATCAACTTTGATAAACTTTTTTTTTATTTTATAATTTCCATTAAGCTTTACAATTTTAAAAAAAAATTCATCAAAATTAGACTACTGGATGCTGAGAAATTTGCAAAAAATGCTTTTTTAAACTTAGTAAAAAAGGTAATTTTGGCCAAAAATTCATTATATTATTTAGTAAAGTTAAAATTTAAAGTAATAATAGATTATGCAGCATTAAAAAGTTTAATAAATACCAAAGTAACTAAAGAAAAAAGAGCTAGATGGATAATAGAATTACAACAATATGATTTTGAAGTAATATATAGAAGTAAAAAAGAAAATAAAAATGCAGATATACTGTGTATAACAAAAAAAAACCTGGAAAATCATTTAAATTATAAAAATGTATGTAGTTCACTTAAAATAGATTCAATTTTAATTATCTAAAATGTAAATAATCTTGAACATTAAGGCTATAGATTAGTATCTTTTATGATTATAAACATTTATTACTTTTTGAAAAATTCAGCTTTGGATATGTACTTAAATAATAAAAAATAATATAAAATTTCAATTATGTTTGTAAATAATTAGTAGATTGAATTTAATTAAAAAAATTCAAATAGTATCAAAAATAATATAAAAATGTAGAGGACAAAAAATCAGCAATATTAATCATTTATGGTAGAATGATGAGAAATTATTTTTCAAATTAACTTAATTTTAGTATAATTCAAATTATAAAAATGTGTGTAGTTTATTCAATATATATCCAATTTGAATCATTTAAAATGCAAAATTATTTTAAACTTAAAAGCTACATTTTGAAATCTTTAAGAGTCATAATTATTCTTTTACTTTCTGAAAAAATTAATTGCAAATGCTAATTTCTAGTTTAGAAATTTAATATAAAAATTTATTAAATAAATATAGATTAAAATTTACCTAAAAGTCTCAAATATTTTTATAATTACAGTCACCTCTTTCTACAGCGAACCTCTATGATATAGCAAATAACACGATATAACGAATCACACGTGTGATACCAATTTTTAAATATAAAAAAAACCTTGATATAACAAAGTTTACTATTTATTTACTGTATAACGTAGTATGAAATAAAATGCACAAAACAGCATATGGGCGGACTTATAGCAAAAGGGGGGCTTGGCCAAAAATTTTTTTTTTGAGATTTTATTTTAATTATATATTACTTTATTTAACCTTTCAGAAAAACAAAAATTTTGTTTATAATATATTAATAAAAAAATTTTTTATTTAAGAATTTGCAA
>JADRCO010003161.1:0-10898 GCA_021464525.1 Rhizophagus sp. LPA8_4_AMF
TTTTTTTTAATTTTTTTTTTTTTTTTTTTTTTTTTTAAAATAGATCTTTTGAGCTTTGAATTTTTTTTTTAGTTTTTACTCTTTAATAATTTACATGTGGTAAAAAGATGATCGTTACGAAAAAAGAACAATGGATTCTATTATTTTGAAATTTTTTTTTTTTTTTTTTTGTGTTTAACGTTAAACATCATAACATCATAACATTCATTTATTAAAAAAAAAAAAAAAAAAAAATCAATTACATTAAAATAAAATTTATTCATTATATTGTAACAAAAGAAAAAAAAAAAAGGCTTGTTCAGTTGTTCCCATGAAAAAAAAAAATAATAATTTTATCAATCAAATTTGGTATTTTATAAAGAAAAAGGGTTATCTTTTCTTTATCATTTACAATTTTTACAAAGAAAATAAAGAATCGTCATTTACAATAATTTAAAATAATCCAATAATCTTTTTTTGATTTACTTTGCAGTAAAAAAAAAAAAAAAAATTGTAATCAAACTTCTTTCTTTACATCGATTACTGACATTTTTTTTTTGTGTATCCTCGGAAAAAAAATTTATTTCTAAAGAACTTTTTTTCTTTTTATCTTTTTTTCTTTTTTCGATCAATCAATCGATTTCACATACTGTACTATACTTGTACTTGTACACTACGTTATGTTGAATGCGTTGAATGAATGAATGTAAAATAATAAGTTCAAAACGGGTACATAATAATAACAAAAAAAGTGTCTTTAAAGAAAAAAAACCTTATCATGGACTGTAATCACTGTTTGAGCTGTACGAGCTGTACGAGCTGTAAGGATTGTAAGATTGTAAGATTGTAAGAACTTATTTTAGAATCTTTTTTTTTTTTTTTTTAATTTTTTTTTTTTTTTTTATAATCTCAAATTCTCAATGAAGTTTGAATGAAAATCTTTAATTATATATTTTTTAAAAAAAGGAATTCTATTAAAAACATCCATAAATGTAATATCTTGAATAATAATAATAATAATAAAGTGTATTGTTCTAGTAACAAAAGATTCGGGAATAATTTTATATTACTTTTTGAAAAAAAAAAAAAAAAAAGTAAAAGTACATTTTTTTTAAAAAAAGGTATTGTATTAATATCTTTCACTTAAAGTTTTTTTTTACGTTGATCACGATTATGTAAATTTTTATTTTTATCTTGGACCCTTTTGTTACAAAAAAAAAAATTTTTTATGGGAAAAACGGTGCTTACATTAAATTACATTGTAATAATAATTCATTGTGACTCTTTTTTGATACGAAATCATTTCATCCAAATAGATATACAATAGTACATTATTAAAACTGTGGTACATCATTATCATTATCATAATGATATCCATTGTCTTGAAAAAAAAAATAATTAATTATGATAAGGAAATTTATATTACGCGTCGCGAAATGTTCACATCAAACGTATTTTTCATCACATTTTATTATATTGTTTATACATTGTTTAATGATTCTGAAACTTATAAAACTAACATAATATATATATGTATGCTTGTATATAAACTATAAACTAATATATAAAACTAATATATATGCTAAATATATAAACTATTATATATGTTAAATATATAGGCTAAATATAGGCTAAATATATATGCATATTAAACTGATATATATGTATATATGAAAACGTAAATGTTAGCCAATATTATCCAAATTTATCCAAGGCATTTACGTAAAAAAGATAAGGCATTTAGGCATTTAAACATCTGAAAAAATTTTCGAAATACGTGTTATTACGTTATAACTTTATTTAATTATAATGTATACGGTAATTATTTGTTTAATCTATAAATTATTTGATAAAAATATCTAAATAATATATACATATATACATTTAATACACACACACCGCATATGTATCGGATACGGAAACAAAGATAAAATTATTTTACATTATGGTGGTTTGGTATTTGGATACATGAATTACATTCTTGGACGAAAAAATTTAAGGAGAAACATTGACATACATCTGTTTGATACTGTTTGATGATGTTTGATGGTTACAATAAAAAAATATTTAATAAACAAACATTATTCCATACTTATTCATACCCTATTCATACTCTATTCATACGCTATTCACACTCTATTCATACTCTATTCATACTCTATTCATACTCTATTAATATTTAATATTATGACAATTACGATGAAAACAATCAATAATCGATAATAATACTTTGACAATAACCGCGATAACCGAAGAGGTCGCCTCTCGTCAATTCTTTCACTTTTTTTAGCTTTTTGCTAGGTGATGGAACAATAGGACTAAACATTTTATTATGGTTACACATCGAACAATAGACATTGTCCTTATATAAGTTACACTAATTAATTTTTTGGCTTCACTCTTTCAATTTATGCCCAATCAAATTATAAAAATGATTTGCCCAATAAATTAAAAAAGAAAACTTTAATAATTCTGCGGCGTAAATTCTGTAAATGTTTTGCATGGTCCCAAAAATTTTCTAGCATTTTAATTCGCTTTCATTACTTCACTAAAAAAGTGTTAACAAAAAGTATTAATTTGTTTAAATTAAATGTCAATCTTTACCCCACTCCCCACTATATTTAATTTCTTTTCTTGGTTTTTATCAAAAGGAAATGTTAATATGATTGAATGGTGATTGTGTTGCTTTGCATAAATTCCCGCCCCACATTATTCGCTTATTATTAACTGCCAAAAGATAAAGCAAAAACGTAATAACAATAAAGTAATTTTTAGAAGTCATAAAATGTGTGGAGGTGTTTACAAAATATTTTTGTTGTTTCCAATAACATAACGACTTGTCAAAATATATATCGCGTTATATATTTATATTATATTTTTTTTAAAAAAAAAAAATTTTATATTACCCCGCAAAAAGAAAACAAAAGATTTCTAAATACCTGTAAATATTTGTATGGTCAACCATATTTTTTTTTTTTTCTTTCTTCACGATCGTTTTCATTTAAACAATAAAGTAATATGTGAAAAAATTTCTCACGATGTTTTTATAATAACTACAAATTAGTGTTTAATATATGCCTATCTATAAAAAAATTTTTTTTTTTCCTGCAGCAATCCTAATTAGAAAAAAAATCCTCTTAAAATTTTTTTTTTTTTTTTTTTTTTTTTTTTTAGAAAATCAGATTCCGTTCTCCGGATATACTAATTAAACAATAAGGTTTAAACAAATAAAAAAATTTTTTTTATTAAAAATATATTATATTATAAAACTAAAGTAAGATATCAAAAAGTAAATAAGTTACTGATAAGGTTTAAATGTTTTACCTTTTTGTTTTGAATGTTTATCTTTATGCTTATCCTTGTTGTCAAAAAAAATGAAAAGGCATTATTGAGTATTCAGCATTAACCTTCTTTTGGTACTTGGCATAATACATAATATATATAATGATATCAATTATATGTAATTTAATAATGTGAATATGTGATATATTTCTGGTGAATTTGTCGAGGTGAATGATTTTGAAACAACTAGGAAAAAAAAAAAAAAAATGTGGTGTGGCTTGTTAAAAAAATAATTTATTTGGAAAATTATAAAATCATTATGAATTTGGTATACAAAAAAATTATATATACAATTAATAATATATAAATATATATTTTTTGTTAACTTTTTTGTTAACGAAAAAAATTAATTTTTATTGACGAAAAAAAAAATTTCGAAATTTGGTAATTTTTTTTAATTGTTTCACGTGTTTCATTTTGCCATTGTTATAAGTTTTTGATCATCTGATCAACTAAATTGTATCATCGAAATTTTTACATTGAAAATTACGGATTTTACGGATTTTATAAATGGAATCATCCACAGATCCACTGTACTTGATATTCAACACATTTAAGAGCCAAGTGCGAGACATTTACCAGGTATTTGTAGGTTAAATATCTCAGCTTCCTTAATCACGTGCAATATCTTGAAGGGTGATTGATAAAAGTTTCAATAATGTAGAGTCCACTGGTTACATTCAAATTTCAATTCAGTACTGTGAGCAGTTCGTTTCTATGGGGAAGAGGATTTATTTATGCTGCTTGTATTCCAGCTTTTGATTAAACATTAGTATGTTCAGTTCCAAACAGTTCAAATAATTTTTTTTTTTTCTATTCTATATTCAATTTATAAACCACTTCTCACATAATACCTAATATTTATGTTTTAGTATACATAGGAGCCGAAATATTACGGCACATTACACCAATTCGGCATTACACCGGTGTAATACTATTTAATATAAATCTTTGAACAAAAATTTGGTGTAATAAATTTCACCATTACGCCGCCTAAATGCCAAATTATCTGGAATGATTACGCTCCCATATATAGGATGAGAGTGTCGATTTTGATTAGAGATTCATGTCTTCATTCTATATAAAATGCAAGTGATCGTCAAAAGCTTTGACTGATGACTCGAGTCGGTTCTCAGTTTCGGCTCAGAAAGGTTTTTATGGTTAAAAGTAGTTTTAAACCCAGGAGATCCAGAATCTTTTAAATTTAGGATCGGTTCTAAAATCGACCCGAGTTGACTCATTTTGAACCGATAAGGTTGAAAATGAATTCGCTCAGTGCTATGAGAATTACAAATTTATATGTACTTGTTTATAGATCTCTCACTTGTACACATTTATACAATATTTGTTAAAGACAACATTTACTATATCTTGTATGTGGGATCACAATAATGTGTTTCTTTGATGTATAATCTTTAAATCATTAAATATTTATTCGTGATATACATATGAAGGACATGATCCTAACATGTTTATATTTTTTTAACATTTTTAATGATATAATAATAAAGATAACAAGAGTACTATAACAAGGATTTTATTAACAAGGATTTTGTCAATAAAGGATTTTATTAACAAAGATTTCATTAACATTAGCAAGGATTTCATCAATATTTAACAAAGGACATTTAACAAGGATTTCATCAACATTAACAAGGACCTTATTAACGTTAATAAGGATTTCATTAGCATTAACAAAGAATTCCATTAGCATTAACAAGGATTTCATTAACAAAGACTTATTAACATTAACAAGGATTTTATTAACATTAACAAGGATCTCATTAACATTAACAAGGATTTTAGTTATTCTGCGAGATGTATTTAGCTTATAGATGTCCTATTAATAAACAAGCACATTTATATAGATTAACAGTTTTTATTAACAATATGGAAGTAATAAACTTAAGTTTTTACAAAGTCAAATTTCAATACATGTAAGCGTTAATTATTAATCTTGATTCGGTCATAAGAGCAGGTCTAAATATCAAAACCACATCACGTCCATTTATTGTGTGGTCGACTTTTCTTCATAATCATAAACATAAAATCCTCTTCCAGTTTTTTTTCCTAACCAACCAGCATCAACATATTTCTGTAATAGTACAGCAGGTCTATATTTAGAATCACCAAGTTCTTTATGTAAAACTTTCATTATAGATAAACAAGTGTCCAAACCAATAAGATCAGCCAAAGCTAATGGTCCCATCGGAGTATTTGTACCTAATTTCATTGTATTATCAATATCATCCCGTCTAGCAACCTTCTGTTCTAAAAGTATCACTGCTTCATTAATATATGGCATTAATAATCTATTTGAGATGAATCCTGGAGCGTCTCCAGATATTGTATATGTCTTTTTCATAGATAGAGCCAATTTCTTTGTAACGTTAAGCGTGTGTTCAGAAGTAATCAACCCTGGAATAATTTCCACTAATCTCATTATCGGCACCGGATTCATAAAATGCATTCCAATCACCTATTATAAATTTTTTGTTAAAAAATTAATTCAAATTAACAATTGAACAATAACAAGATTAATATCGCTTTTCAAGAATCCCAAGAATAACTTGACCCGGATATAACCTTATCAGGCTTCTTTGTAGCGGCAGCTATTCTCGTGATGCTAATACTACTTGTATTAGAAGCTAATATAGTATTTTCATTTGTAATAAGATCCAATTCCGAGAATATTTTACGTTTTATAATTATATTCTCTACTACGGCTTCAATAATAAAATCTGCCGAAGATAAATCTGAAATTGATGTCGAAACTTTAATGCGTGATTTTGTATCGGTGGCTTGATCAGGTGTAATTCTTTCCTTTGTAATATCTTTTTCAAGAAATCTTTCTAGATATTACATTGAGCAAAAAGTAACTTAATAATGTTAAAATTTCTTTTGTTATTTTTTACGAAATTTAAAGAATTTATGAGATTACTAACCTATGAAAGAAAATGCTTTCTCGACTTTTTTAGGATTTAAGTCGAATATCTTGACAGGCAATTTAGCAACATTAGCTGCCACATATGCAATACCCGTTCCCTAAATTTAGAACGATATAATTTAGAATGATTAATTTTCTTTTTTCAATTAAGTGAATAAATGAATAAAAAAAATTAGATACCATTTGGCCTGCTCCAATTACACCAATTTGATTAATTCCATGATCCTTTTCGTATTATACCAAATAATTAAAAAATAAGTTTAAGATTAATTAATTAATTTATAAATGTACGCTTAAGTTGCCTACGTTCGTAATTTTATCGGATAATGACGGTACTGAATAATGAATGTGTGCCTAAAACAAGAAAGAAAAGAATTTTAAAGGTTAACCCAAAAGAATATCACTTTCAAAATAACAAGAAAATGTTTTTTTACCTTTGTTAGTAGATTAAAATTTTTATTCTTTAAGGCTATACCAACTTGACCGAAAAAGATATTTCTTTTAATATGAATCATTTTTATTAAAGTGATGACTTAGTGGCTAAGCCAAAATAAATACTGATTCAATTTTCAACAGGGGTTGGACGGCTTAGTGGCTTGGCTATTCATAAATAACGCGGATTATAGCAGGGGACCTGGTAAAAGATCTTGATGTAACGTCTGTTGACCTCAAGAATACTACACAAGCTATTGTGAAATTTAAAGTAAACCCTACCGAAATAGAACCGCCTCACCTGTTATTCTGAAAGCTAAAAAGGCGTAGCCCACTTGTCTAGGAAACTCTAGAATAAAAATAATGATCCGAAACATACTCTATTAAAGAGTAAACCGAAATGATAAAATAGATGTAATAAAAATTTATTAATTTATTATAAAAACTAGTAAGTAATAGTTCCGAGTAAAAACTATTGTAATTTATATAAAAATACACTGTAATTCGCTATTTTAAATATATTTGAACATTACTTTTTGTTATAATTTGCATATTACTTCTTTTGATCAATCTATTAAGTGAAAAAATAAAAAGTATCTTTTCAGATTTAATGCTAACTTTGTAGTTAGTAAGTACTAACTTGGTTTGATGTCTAACCTAACAACAGTAATAATGAGTTTCTTCTAAGTTTTAACACAAATAACGATCTGATCCGCCTGATGTAGGAACTAAATTTTTCAGCTGGAATATCATTAAAATGAATGGCAATTAAATAAAATAGTTCAGCGCCACCATGTAGAATTGCATTAGATTATATTTAACACATTCACTTTACACCATGAGATACCTTCAAAGTCATATTGAGACGATAATCACGTCTCATTGTTGTTTTTAAGGACAACATTATTTAAAGAATATTACTACAAACTACTAAAGATACCGAATTAAACATTATCTTGCGTATGATGATTTCCTCATTCCGATAATCTTCGCAAGTAGTAAAAGCTATTTACTGATTACTTAGGCAGGCTTTCTATATCATACCTACAATTAGCAAAATCCTGAAAATTAAAAGAATTTATCTGAAATAATAACTAATAAATGATTTCCTTTCAAGATAGTAGAAATAATAAATATTTCCTCTTATAGATCTATCCCATCTAATAGTAATAAAATTTTGGGCAAATTTGACTACAAACCTTTAAAGAGATTATGATTTATTATCTATTTTTACATATAACGCTAATAGTATTAATAGTATGAAAAAGATTTTAAACTATAGTTATGTATGGAAAAAAATGGAATGAGCAAAAATTACAGAATACCATAAATCAAACTGACATTGAAATTTCAGTAAATTGCGGCTAAAATGCATTTAAAGTAATTACTTCAATTGTTCTAATGATAAGAATGATAAGATCATAAGAATATTTGAATCGGGGTCTGTTGATCAGTCAAGGGACCTGTTCGATGCAGATTTGTCGAGCCAATCAGAATTTACTACATCTAATTATCGTCGAAAGTTTCATAAATCAACTGCGGGTAATATTTCTTTCATATATATTTTTTTCTTTTTCTTTTTCTTCTTAGTCTTTTAATAATTAATATTTTTTTCCTCTATAAATCATGTTTAAATTCATATTCACATTATCTATTGGTTTTCTATTTATCATTTTTACTGTTTATAAACAATTTAAAAATCAAGCACAACAAAATCGTAAATTATTTTTTGAAAAATTACAATTGTCGAATCATAAGTCAGATTCAAGGCCTTTAATAATTGGATTTTTTCATCCATATTGGTAAGTTTCTTTATTATGAAGGTAATTATTTTTATAAGTTATTGATCAATTATATTGTTGATGATATTCTTAAAATCTTATTTTTGATTACTTATAGCAATGCTGGAGGTGGAGGTGAAAGAGTATTATGGACCTCTATAAGAAGCATTCAGATAAAATACCAAAATGTGATTTGTGTTGTATATACGGGAGATACTGATGTAACAAAAGATGAGATTTTGGAGAAAGTTATGGTAAGTCAATAGTTCAAGGATAAAGTTCTTTTACATTATTATTATTATTACATTAATTTTAATTACAATTCGAAATTATTAGTCCCGATTTAGCATCAAACTTAGTCCAGAAAATTTATTCTTTGTCTTTTTGAACAAACGAAAATGGGTAGAGGATGTCAGGTAAAAGCTGAAGATGATATTTTTGACTTGGTGAATTATTATTTAAATAGATATTTAATCAATTATAAATAGATATCCTAGATTCACTTTATTAGGACAGAGCCTTGGTTCAACAGTTCTCGGTTTCGAAGCCTTAAAAAAGCTTACACCAGATTTTTATTTTGATACTATGGGTTATGCATTTACATATCCTTTAGCTAAAAAAATGTTTGGATGCAAAGTTGGAGCTTACGTGCATTATCCAACTATAAGGTATTTTAATACTGTATACTATCCTATTTAACATACTTGTTTTAAATATTAAAAATTTTTCCCTCCTTTTAGTTCAGATATGCTTAGTAAAGTTCAAGAAATGAGACCCGGATTTAATAATGATCAATTAATCGCCAGAAGTCGAATACTGAGTGCTGGCAAGATACTGTATGTTTCAAAAAATTTTCAAAATCGAATATCACCTAAAATATTTTTTTTTTACTTATTAAACTTATTTAATTCCTTTCTATAGATATTATCGAATGTTTGCTTATCTTTATTCATTAGCAGGTTCATTTTCTGATATAGTAATGGTAAATTCAACTTGGACAAAGGGACATATAGATCAATTATGGGGGGTAAATAGCAAAATAGTTTATCCTCCATGTGATACTGCTTCACTAACTAAATTACCTTTAGAAGGTAGGCAAAGAACTATAGTTAGTGTTGCTCAATTCAGGTTTGTTGAATCTATTTATTTTAAAAGATTAAAAGCATTAAAAAATTTTTTAATTTTTTATTATTCCTTATTATAATAGACCAGAAAAGGATCATCAGCTTCAACTTCAATCATTACGTTGCTTATTATCAAATTATCCAAATTTCCGGCAAGGACCGGAAAAAATTGAACTTGTATTAATAGGTGGTTCTCGTAATAAAGATGATGAAGATAGGATACAAAAATTAAAAGAGTTATGTAAAAAACTAGATATTGAGGTTAATATTTGTTATTAAAACATTTATCATCATCATTTCTTTCTCGTTTTAATAGGATATTTTTAATTGGCATTTATAGGATAATGTGACTTTTGAAATCAATGCAAGCTTTGAAAGACTTGTTTATTGGCTTTCAAAAGCTAAAATTGGATTACATACAATGTGGAACGAACATTTTGGAATTGTTGTTGTAGAATATATGGTATTTTAATATTATAAAATTATTTAGTTTAATTAAAGTTCTCACGAAAAAAAAAAAAATGCTTATAAATATAATTTTGTTAGGCTGCAGGATTAATTCCAGTAGCTCATAATTCTGGTGGACCTAAAATGGATATTGTTATTCCATATAATGATAATATAACAGGTTGGTAAAAAGAATATTTCATTAGTTTTTTTTGTTGCTAATTTTTAATTTTAAATTTTTATATTAAGGTTATCTTGCAAGTACACCAGAAGAATTTGCAACAAAAATTGCAAATGTATTTTCTTTATCAGAAGAAGAATATAAGAATGTGCAAATTAATGCTAGAGAAAATGTAATAGGCAAATTTTCTGAAAGTGTATTTCAAGAATTAATATTAAATTTATTGGGTCCTATTTTACAAGAAAATAATAATTAATATAATTAAGTTATTTATTAAGTTATTTATTAATTAATTAAAGAAAGTAAAAATTTTATTTAATTTATTTAAAAAGGAAAAAATTATTATTTTATATAGAATCAATTATTATAGTTAACATTTTTAGACTTTTGGCTTAATTTTAATTCCTAGTTTCCAAAAAAGGTAAATTTTATGTTGATTATTAAATGTTGGCTGGAATTAAATTTAAGATTTGTTAAATGTTAAAAATAAAACTTTAAATAAACTTGCAAAACAGGCAAAATACACTTATTTTAAGTTATATGTATTAAAAATTTTATATGTATTAAATATTTAAAAATGATTTTTAAAAAAAAAAGACATATGGTGGCTGTCACCTATAAACCGCACTAATATTATGTAACTTTAAATTTTTATAATTCATAAA
>JADRCO010003162.1:0-10894 GCA_021464525.1 Rhizophagus sp. LPA8_4_AMF
TTTGCTATATCGGTATGATTTAAATCGTACCTATACATAATTGATCGTACCTATAAATAATTGACCATACCTTACCTTTCAAATAATATCGTACCGTAATTAAATACTATATACTCCTTAAATGGTGGTAATTTAACGGTAGTTAATACAATGTCAGGTGTCACATGAGGCGTTAAGTTCCGGTCAAATTTTATATATACCCTCACGTGCAATAATAAAACGATCATGTGGATTGTGCGATGTAAAGTTTTCTTTTCGAAGCAAAAAAAATAAAATTTTACGCTAATGGATCGTTCAAACCTCAATTATAATCAAGTACATCACGATCAACAATTACAATACAGAAACCTTCCCGGGCAAACAGCCTTCCCTGGGCGACCACCGGTCATTTCTGGACAGCCCGGACAACCTGGGCAATCTGGGCAACCCGGGCAACCTGGACAACAATCTAGTTTCCCCGTACAAACATACCAACAGCAAACAGTATATAATCCTCAACACTCTCAACAAATACCTCAACAGAACACTCAACAAATGTTATTTTTACAACCACAACAGCCAACAGCGGCTGTTTACCCAGCACAAACTATATACCAACCTCAACAACAACCTCCGTATATTCTACAACCTACAGTTCCTCAGACTAGGACTGAGGAAAGACCCAACAATTACGTTAATTTGCATCCAATTCTGATCAATACCAGTAATGCTGCAAATACCGCTCCTAGTCCAACAACTACGATAGCTGGAGGCATAAACAGACCAGCTGGGCGAAAGCAATTTACAAATGGTGTGAACGTTAATGAACGACGAACAAATGCTAATTCTAGTATAATTAATAAACCTCATGTCGCTACCTCGTCAGCGTCAACTAATCAAAGGCAAAAAGTGGCACCAGCGGAGCCTGGCTCTTGGCAGATTCCGCCTGCTGCTCAACAACAACTTAGTGCGGTACAACAACGACAGAGTCAACAAATTGAAACACTCGAGCTTCGTATAGCTGAAAATGCATATGATACGGAAGCGTGGCTATCTTTACTTGACGAAGCGAAAAATAAAGGAGATCAAAATAAAATTAGAGAGACATTTAGAAATTTTACAGACAAATTCCCCACAGTGGTAAGTGGACACTATAAGCCTTTTCATCTTAAATTAGCTGAAAATATCATAATTGTCATCATTGAAATGAATGTCATGTAATTTTATATCAGCGAAAAAATGACAACAAATACTTTATTATGCAAGTCATTTCTTTTGAACTTTTTCGGGTCATCTTTATTTTTGGAGTGGTTTTGGTGTTTTTTTTTGAATATTTTTAAAATATGCAGCGTCAACTTAGAACCCGTCTTTGATGATTTGAGTGGTTGACTTTTTTTTTGTTTATAAATTGTGGGTTTGTTCTTCCATGTTATTATTGTCTTATGATATATTGATTGTTTTTGTTGCATGATTAATCTAGTCTCGTCAATGGATTGAATACATCAACTTCGAATTGAGCCAAGATGATAAGAGTAAAGTTCAAGAATTATATCCTAATTCTTTTCGTTGTGCTGTTTCCGTTGATCTAGCTAAGCATTATATTGAAAATGTGCGGAATCAAGTTGAAACCAGTGATCCACCAGAACCTGATCCTATTGGAAATATTATATCTATATATAAATATGCACTAAATCACGTTGGGTTGGATATAGAATCAGGAGTTATTTGGCAAGATTATTTAAATTTCCTAAACAGCATCGAACCCATGGACAACATATTAAATGAATTGCGAGACGCTTACAAACAAGCTTTGAAGATTCCATTGAATAATATTGAAGAAATATGGAAGAGTTACAAAAAAAATGAAAAGAAAGTGAGCCTTCCTAATCAACAACCCGTAGGTTATAAATTTTATTATTTTCATCGTCATTTCTATATATAAAAAATTAATCTTGTGTAACATTATAAGATTAAAAAACAACAATACGACCGTATTTCCACAGTTGTTAAAGATTTGCGTCGGTTTACTGACAAAATCAATAAGAATGTAATTCCGACTCCTTTAAAATGGACAAAGTCAGAGACAGAACAAGTATTATTAATGTGTTTACTTTTCTGATTAATTATCATTGTTCACAGTGTATTTATAATTTCATTTCATTGCAGAAACATTATGTGGAAAAGTGGGTTGAATGGGAAAAATCCAATCCTCTTCGACTTGAGTCAGTGGACCTTTCAAAAAGAATTATCTATGCTTATAAGAAAGCCATGATGTACATGCGGTATTACCCTAAGATATGGTAAATTTTGAGATCACGTTAGTTTAAATTAAAAAAAAACTTCTAATCCATCATCGTAATTTATGATATCAAAATTTTTAGGCATGATGCAGCTGAATACCTGGTCTCGATTAGAGACGAAGACTGGGCCTCAATTAAAAATAAAAAAGTAGAAGCAAAGGCATTATTTGGGACCTTGATTGGAAAGGAATTTAAAGAAACGAAAGAAGAAATAGCAATTAATTTACTGGATACTGCAATTGAAATTATTCCAGACAGGTTTATCATTACATATCTATTTTATTTATAGTTTCTTAATTTAATATAACAAATTATTTATGCCATTGTTTGCTCTTAGTTTGATGGTTAACTTGCGTTATGCAGAATTGAAGGAACATCTTAACCAAAATTCTTACCGACATCGTGATTCTAATTCGGATGCTTTTCAAGAAATATTTTGTGAAAATTTTAAAACGTATGAATCCTTATTAGCAATTATGGATAAAAAATACGAAAAGATTGAGCAAGATATGCAAGCAGAAGTTGATGCTTTGATAAAGAGACATGATGTTAAAGAAACAGAAAATACTACCTATGAAGATGGTGAAACTCGAGAGTTAAAAAGGAAAAAACAAATAGGTCTCAAAAATGAACTTTCAGAGGTTGAAGAGCGTAAGAAACGTCAATTAGATAAAATAGTTTCTGCTGGTGGTATTATTTGGATCAATCTGATATCTTTTGTAAGACGTGTAAAAGTACGTTTAATTTCTTATTCCGTAAATTAAATTAAATTATCATCATTATTAATATTAACGGTTTACTGTAATTTGTTACAATAGGGTTTAGAGGAGGCTCGTAAATTATTTTATGAAAAAGCGGTTTTATCACGTCTTTGCACATATAATGTGTATGCAGAATTTGGTATGCATATTTTCAGGTTGCATTTATCAAAGTTTACAATTGCATAATGTTCTAACTTTTGAAATAAATTTAGCGTTAATGAATTCTAAATTCGCTCGTAAATATATAAAAAATGTTCATTCCACTTATGGCGCTGGTCCTGATAACGATAATTCCCCTACCGGTGATGATATGAAAATTTTCAAATTAGGATTAGATCGGAAAGAATTAGCAGAAAATCCCAACTATATAGCAGAATATTTGAAGTTTTTTATAGAAAAAAATGATCATATCAGTAAATTTCTTTCTTATAAATTTCTTATATCAGTTTTAAACAATTAGTTATTTAACATTATATTTTTTAGACATCCACTCGGTCTTTGAGAAATATATTCAGTTAATACCATCTGATCAGAGCAAAATACTCTGGGATATTTATTGTCCATACGTTTATAAGTACTGCACGCTATTTAAAATAAGAAATATTGAAGAGCGAAGACGACAAATTTATCCGCAAGGTATGGAATTTATATATAATTTTTTTTCTTCTGAAATCTTTTATTTAATCGGTATTATTATTTTTTTTCTTATAGAATCGTCAATAAAAAGGTTTGCCGATCGGTTTGGCTTGCCTGACACAAGTTTATTAAAGAACGAAATTGGCTCACAATGTAAATAACTTGAAGTTAATGTACATTCTTTATATTTAAACAATTTATTCATCTATTATTATTGATAATCGATATAGTTGATCACGTCATGGTTCCAGCGACAAAGACACCAACGGTATTAAAAAATAAAAAAGAAACACGCGAGCCCGCCGCTCCTGAACGACTGGCTTTACTGAAATCAGTGAGTCAAGAAACATTTATACGGCCGAAAATGCAGTCATCGTGGCTATTATATGATCAAACGGAGGCAGAAAAAGAACAGCCAACTGTTGGTTCGGTTTCGGGTGCGCCTCCAGAAAAAATCGCAAGACATCTCGCGACGCTTACTCCAGTTTCCAATTATAAGGGTAAATATTTGGTTTGTTAAGTTTGTATTCATGTTTAAATTCTTTTTAGCCTAACGTTTTATCAGGGCCAATTATAAACCCGGCCGCGTTGATGAATGTAATCGTTAAAAACAACAACATTCTGATCCCTTCGGTACGAGATAGAAGTCCGGCCAGGACTGAAGGTCGAAGTCGTACTCGCCAAACTGAAACGTTTGGCAAACAAAGAGTTAGTTATCTACTTTTGATTTTACTTATATTTAAATCCTTAATATTTTATTAACCTTTTTTTTTTTAATAATTAGGGTGGCGTACCCAAGAGGAGAAGACGAGATTATGATGGCGAAGACGATGATTCCTCGGATCGGGGTAAGTGCTCAATAATTTTTTTATAAATCTGAATCTATCATGTATAAGCATTTTAACAATTCAATTTATATTATATTAGGTAGCGGCCCAGGAATCAATCGCCCACCAGAATTCGACCTTTTCCGAGCCCGCCAGGCCAAACGAGCTCGTGGTCATTGAAGTAAATTTACATATATTTCGTTTGCCGAAGTTTAAACTAAATCGGCTAATCTTAATAGCAACTTATACAAAACTCTTATTTAAAAAAAAAATATTTGAATAATGATAGCAGTATCATTATTCTTTTGCAAAAAAAAAGGAAGGAAAACCTTATAACCCGCGTGCAGGGAAGAAGTTACGTTGTGCTCGTAACTGAACGAAAGCTGTTACTTCAATGTCAGATGACGACAGAAACCGATCACACACTCCCTGGCTAAGAACAAGCTAATATTTAACTTTAAAAATAAAATTGTAACCTTGGAAGCTTTAATATTTTGTGTTTAAGATCTGATTTATTTGCTGTAAATTGATATGAATCGATCATAAATACTTATCAATTACAGCAAACATTAATTCTAAATGATCGTTTTTTGATCCGCCTTTCATAAAACCGGCTATTTAAATTTGTTTTCAATAAATAAAAAAAGTGGGTTTGAAAGATAATGTATATTAATAAGTTCAAGAATTTTTACCCTTTAAACTATAAAATAAAAAATTAGAATATATAATCATAAAAGATTAATTCGTAATTCACGTCAACTGCAAAGGATCTGCAGAAAAGTGAATCTGGCATTGTAAAACAAATTATTTGAAATTTTGGGATAATGTTCACATTATTTCATTATTTAAAGAATGAAAATTGAGTGTTAGAAAAAAATTACTAATGATCGCACCTAAATCATATATAAATAAAATTAATAAATATTAAAGCTACTTCAATTTGTTTTTTTAAAAATAACAATAATTATAAAAGGGTTAATTTTAGTTTGTTGGATTTCTCTATTTGCAATAATTTGCTATTCATTAACTTTATAAAAAAAAAAAAAAGTTATAAATATAGGACTAATAAATTTAGGAGTTATATTAATACAAATTTTTGATTACATTAAATTCGAAGAATTGGCATTCCCCCACTTATAATTTTCTTATGAAGAACATAAAATTCATGTGGTCCATTTACCAATTTTTTTTATATATATATTTTTTCTACAATTAATAAATATCTAATCTATAACATGACTAAATATGACAAATGTTGCAAATCCTATGATCCTATGCGGTTATGGGTACTTAGTCTTGCTGCGCCACTTGTGACCTCGAGTTCACGCCTTCAAAGACTTAAATAAGTTACGATGTCCAAAACTTCAGACTTTTTGACCTTTTTCTTCAATAGCTTTGAATCAAATTATAACAAAGAAAGAAAGAAGAGAGGAAAAAATGTCTAAACCGAATGTAGGTAGTATAATTACCCTTGGATGCATTAGAAACATGCTCGATGAAAATGAATCGTCTAGGCCAAAAAATCCGGTCCTCCAGTTAGTGAGAGTTAACCCAGGCGTCGGTGAACAAGGTGGCTCAAGATATAAGTAAGTTTAAGCGAAGAAAGTCGGGATATAATTTCTACCGCGTTTTATTTTAATAACGCGTCCTCTTTCCAACTCGTGTGACACATTTAAAAAACGCGTCTTTATTAAAGAAATTAAAGTAACTAAATACCAAAAAAAAAAATTATTTTAATAGGATTGGGCTTTCTGATGGGTTTGAACTTATTCAAGGTATTTATCACTATTACAACAATACTTTATAAAACGATGTAAAATTTAATTTTTTTTTTTATTCGCTTTCTTAGGCATAATTCCAGAACATTTAATTAAGACAGTATGCAACGGAAAAAAGCTGGATAGAGGCATGATAATTAAGTTGACCAATTATAACCTTAGTAATTCTATTCCACTTCAAGCCAGTAAAAACACATCGAAGTAATACTAATTATATCGGCAATGTAACTTAAGTTGAGCAAATTAAGCTAAATTTAAATTTCGATATTTTAGGTACTTGGTTATTTTAGGGTTTGAACTGGTTAAAGATGTACCTTTGGAATTATATGGACACGGACATCTTAGTGATGATACTGAACGTTCTCGAACTGGAATTTCCCGTCCAAATCCAAGTCAACCACAACAACCGCCACAACCGCCACAATTAAGACCACCTATTCCTTCTAATTTTGGTCTTAACAGCTCCCACAACAACAATATGTAAAATTATGAGCAAAATCATTTTATTTATTTATTGTTTATTTTTATTCTTATAACTCATTTAATGTTTATATGTTTATTTAGCACTCCGCAAAGAAGTTCAAATAAAAATTTAGATGAAGGAATTTGTTCTATTGATAATATAAGCCCATACCATAATAAGTGCGTATCTATTTTAATGACTTTTTTTTTTCCTTGTGAGAATAAATTTTGGCATTTACATATTGTTTTTTAAAAAAGATGGAAACTCAAGGCAATGGTTGTTCAAAAATCAGATCTTAAGACGTGGACGAATTCACGTGGGTCTGGCAAGTTATTTAATGTAACTTTAATGGATGACACTGTAAGTATAAAATTATGCGTTTCGCACGTCCATTGTGCTAAAAGATTTTACTAAACAATTTTAAACGCAATAGGGAGAAATTAGAGCAACTGCTTTCAATCAACAAGCGGAAGAATATATGAATCTATTGGAATTAAATAAGGTCTTAATAAAAAAAAATAATAATTTTATTATTAAGTTTTATGTAATTCGAATGTTCTAATTTCAAAATGTTCTTGTAAATTAGGTGTATTATATTTCTAAGGGAAAAGTCAATATAGCTAAGAAGCAGTTCTCAAATGTTCAAAATGATTATGAAATTACCATTGAGGCTGGTACCATAATTGAACCGGTATTAATATATTGTAATCTGATAAATGCACTCTTATTTTTATAAAAAAACTAATCTTGTTCTTCTTTAAGGCCAATAATTCCGTTATGCCTATTAAAATAAAAATTAACCCTATTAAGATTTCTGATTTGGTTAACTATGAAAAAGACAATACAGTCGGTTAGTAGTAATCGAATATTGATATAATATGATAATTCGCTTAATTAATATATCAATTATATTATTTATACAGATGTTGTGGCCGCCATTAAAGAAATTTCTGAGACGACCCAAATAATGACAAAAAATCAAAAAATGGTACACCGATTGTTTATTTTATTATTTATAATTAGTCATAATTCATTAACCTTTATATAATATGATTAGATTGACAAAAGGGATCTTATAATAGTAGACGAAAGTGAATTTGAAGTTAGATTAACTACATGGGGACAACAAGTTAATGAACTTAGACACGTAGATATAGGCACTATTATTGTGTGTAAAAATACGCGTGTTAGCGATTTTCAAGGTAAGTTTTGACAAAAAATTAATTTAATATTAAATTATATTGGCAACATATTTATTTTTTAATATAGGGAGGAGTCTTTCAATGTATGGTACCAGTAAACTATTGATCGATCCTAATATACCAGAGACTAATTCTATACGTAAATGGTAAGATATTTCTAGAAATTATATATAGTTATAATACTTATTTTTATTTAATTCATTTTTTATTGTTATATACTATAGGGTGGCTAACGAAGGACTTAAAAGAGAAACAAAGTTATTTTCAGGTTCTTCTTATTCAACGGGGTCTATAAATTCTCCAGAAAAGACAATCTCACAAATCATTAATGAGAATATTGGCAATAATGAAAAGGTATATATTATTGAATTTATTTGTTTCAAGCTTTTTTTCATTATTTAAATTTTTGTTGTATGGAATTTACAGGCTGAATATTTTGTTACAAGAGGGACAGTTGTATTCGTCAAAAAAGAAAATATGTACTATGCTGCTTGTCCAAATGAAGGTTGTAACAAAAAAGTTATTGAAGATGGCGAAAATTCTTATCGGTGTGAAAAATGCTCGCGCTCATATGATCATGTCGAATACAGGTATATTATGTCAGTAACTTATGTTTTGCACTCATAAAATGATTAGTTAAATTTTTTATTTGCTGAGATAGATATATATTTGGAATGAACATATCTGACCATACGGATAGTATATGGTTCCAATGTTTTAATGATACAGGAAATACAATTATTGGTAAAAATGCCAACGAGTTAAATAGTATGAAGGTAATGTTTGCCATAATATATGGTAGGTAACATTAGTTCGAATTTAATAATAATTAAAGTTTTGCTTACTGTAAATAGGAAAATGAGGAATTGACCTTTGAAGATTGGATTGATTCTCGATATTTCAAATCTTATATCTTCAAATGTCGTGCGAAAATGGAAACCTATAAGGTAATACTAATGTAGTGTTGATATTCAGCTCATTATTTTTATTAAAGAAAAAATAAACACATTTTTTTTTTCTTAATTAGGAAAGAAACATAATTAAATACCAAGTTATGGAGGCTATCCCAATAAATTTCGTTGAACATGGGAAGACATTGTTGGATAACATTAAAGAACTGGAAAGATTGTAAACGCTTAAATGAGAATTTTTCTTTACTAAGTAAGACTACTTTCTCATAAATTTACTTTAGCCTTTACTAAAAAACCTAATCATGAGATGTAACTCTAGTGGGTATCATGTTTCACCGACCTCAGATGAATATTATAATAAAAAAAAGAAAAATAATAAATATAATTATGAAACAATTGTGTTCTTATTTCGTATAATTAGAATTTTATAAATTAGATATTCGTGATTCGCAGTCACTGATTATTATAGAATTGCACAGTAATAATTTTATTCACCTGAGATGCTTCATGTTACTACATGATCATGCTAAAAATATAAAAATTTTGCTTTCACATGACCATATAGAAATCACCTCTTCCACTCTAAAAGTATTTAACCACATAAGGTGAGTGCTGGGAAAAGGGACCAAATAAACAATGAAATCCATTGTCTAATTGGTCCTTTTTCTTAGCACTCACCCAACATTTTCTCACCATTTAGTAATTATTAAAGTTCATTGAATTCATTATAATAAGATATATATATATCAAATGGCAGTATTTTTGTATTTCTGTAATTGATAAATGATGTGCTATCTTAAAAGTAAAAAATGTTAATAAACAATTCATTTATTAATGTTAAAAGACATGAAAATTTCACCATTTAATGCATCTTATTATGATAAATTCAATGAGCTTTTATTTATCCTCTTACAATTGATAGATAATGTAATATCTTGACATTTTGCATATTAAAAGTAAATTTTTAAAAATTCAATGTTTTAATAATATTTTACCAATTGGTTATAACTTACAAATATTAAAATATTACAAAACTTATTAAATTCATTATAATATGATATATTAAATGATATTTTTATATTTTTAACTTTAATAAATAAAAAATTATTAGTATTTTAAGTTTAAAGATTTTTGATTATATCTTATTATTTATTAATTACAAAAATACTAATACAAATACTTTTTTTTCCATATTTGTAATGATATGATCATGTTTATTTTAAATAACAAAAGTTTTTACAATACAAATGTATCAAATACATACTAATAGTAGTGCTTAAACTATAAATTGCTTAAACAGTAAATAAACAGCCTTTTTTGAAAGAAATATAACAGACTGTTACCATTAAAGTTGAAGTAAATTCACACCAACTCCCCTAAAAATAAACTATAAGCAAAAACTCTATGCCTTATAATGCACTGTAGGGATTAACTTTCACTTTAAAAGGTTAAAACCTTTGTTTTTATTTTAAAAGAAATACTCCTTTATAAACTATATTACCAGAAATAATTTACTTTCAAGCCTTCTAATATTAGAAAAAACTTTTTAGTGTAGTGCAATCTATCAGTAAAGAACTTTTTAATGTCATTCAATTCCAAAGAACACCCATTTCATTATAAACAATCTTTTAATGAATGATTTACAGCCTAGATTTATGTAAAAATCTCATAATAATCTTTTATGTATTAACTTCTCCTTGATCAACTTAACACATAAACTGTATTATCAGATTAATTATCCTTTTGTTATCTAAGATTGACCTTAAAAAGAAAGATTACTAAACTACATATGCCAATCAAAATTTCCAGTATTTTCAAAAAAATAGCAAAATACTAAAAATTTTGAAAGAAAGAAAAACACTAAAATTAAATATGTTATAACTTTAAAAAAAATCCTAAAAGAAAAAAGAGTATTGCTAAAGCTCACCAGTGGTGATTTTCACCGGTGGTGATTATCACGAATTTTTTTTTAAAAAAAATCTTTCATTTACTGCTTTTTTAATTTAAAATTTTTACAAAAACATTTTATTCAAAGCT
>JADRCO010003163.1:0-10892 GCA_021464525.1 Rhizophagus sp. LPA8_4_AMF
AATTTCACTAGAAGTAAAATTAAATAAATCCAATTAATAAAACTTTTTATAAAAATTTTTTTGTCATAAATCAAGTTGCTTAATAATGCAATAATTTTATAATCATATTAAAAATTTGCTTAGCAGAATTAAAAATAATTTGCTTATTGATCATAGTAAAAAATTTTGATTTTGATGTGACCTTTATATATATTATTTGGGGTCCTATGTGCATTTATAGAGAGTCTTATAAGTTGGGATCAGGCCCACCAGAATCCCAAGCTATACATAAAAAGGTAGGGTACAGGTTTGCGTAGAATTAACCAAAATAATCATATAAATCTTTCCTTTTATAGATAATTCTGGCCAGAATTTATTTCCTTTTTTAGACTCTGACTGGAATTATAATAATTCCAGCCCTGAAAAAATGCGTATAGCTAATAGTAATTTTTTTTTTGGCTACACCTTACCTCTATATATATAGCTTGGGGTTCTGGCCCACCATGCACTTAAAGAGAATTTATATAGTGCGTGCACTTATAGAGGGTGCACTTATAGTAAGTTTGTGATTTAGGTGTGAATGGCACGGCATAATTTTGTATTACAACTTTAGTACGACATTTTCGTATATATATATATATATATATATAATATATATAAGTATAAACATATCAATATATTTTTTGAATTCTTTTAAAGAAAGAATTTTTGTTTGCTGCTGTTGACTACTAGTTGTTGATTCCAAAATAACAAAAAATTTAAGAATCTTTATCTAGGTTATCAAAGTTTGCATCTTCCACTACAATATCTAAAAGGTCATCACAGATTCCTAGTCAATAAAATCATCATTGATCATTCAGTTAATTATCATCCATATTAAATAGCCACTTTATAAAGATGTAATATAGAGTAAAGGTTTTTTTTTTAAAAAAAAAAAGTTATTTAAAATAAAATCAATTTTTTTATTATATTTTTTTTTACGAAGTCAATATTTTGAGATGATCTGCATTTATTAGTTATATAGTGGTTTATTATAAAAGTTCGTTATATCCAGTGAAATTATTTATAAAAAATCAGTTCTGAAAATTCTGGATTAGTATAGCGAGATTTTGGTACAAATAGGTTCGTTATAACCAGTGGCAACTGTACAATTAGTAGTTACCTTTCAAATCTTCTTTGTAAACTTTTCTATAAATACTGAGACATTCTCTCTTTCATTTTTTTGAAAAGAGACGAAAAAATTTTAGCTTGACAAATAATGAAAGTTTTTGATATAATATTTTTTCAGTATAATACTAGCAGTCACCCATTGCTTCGCACCAGAATTATTCCAAGATGTTATAATCTTAGTAAAATTACAGTATATTAGGGTCACATTCATTTTAACGACAATTATTTCACCGACAATTATCTCACCAACAGACGTTTCACAAACAGGGTCATTTCTCTGGCAAATGTTTCGCCAACAATTATCTCAACAACAAGGGAATTTAGGAGTAGAGTTAGGGTTAAGTAAGAAAATTAGGGTTAGGATTAGGGTTAGGATAAGGTTAGGGTAAGTGGATTAGGATTTCAAAACTGTCACTGTCTGTAAATGATTCTGTTGGTGAAATGATTGTCGGTGAAATGAGACAGACCCAAATTACAATAAAAATAAATAATGATACAAAAAAAAGGAAAAGATTAAATAAAGAGAAGTCATCCAGGAGAACTTACAAATTCACCTGCAAGACTTTGGAAAGATTTAAGAGAAAAAATACTGAAAAATAATAATTCAAAAAGTCCAAATACATCCATGCATCTTATAATCCAAGAAGCTGAAAGAACTGAGAATCTTAAAAACAAAGAAACTAAAAAAAGGATTAATAAGATCTCTCTACATTGATAGTAAAGAAGAAATGATTGGCGTTATCTACCATAGATTTTGACGCAGCATACTACACAATTCAAACTAATTTTTTTAATTATAGATAGCCAATGCTTTAAATATTATATCTTCTATTTATTAATAATCATTCGATAAGTACTTTATAGTGACATCTTTGGAAAATTACCAACATTATGTAATTCTAGCAGGTGTAAATAGCGGTTATTTATTTAGTAAATTTATAAAAACAATTATTTAAAGACTGAACCAAAAAAATATTAAAAACTAATTAAATAAAATAATTTTTCGGCTTAAATCAAAAAAAAAACAAAATAAACTAATTAAAAAAATTATTTTCGGTATTGAGGAAATAAAAATGATTAAAAAAACTTATTTTTTCGGCATGAACTGAAAATAAAAAAAAAATTTATTTTTCGGTATTGAAAATATTAATAATACAAAAAAAAATTGAGTGAAAAAAAAAAAAAAATTCAGCATTAAAAATTTCATTAACCCCATCAGAACTGAAATTATTCTAATCATAATGGCGCAGACATGTCACGAGTTTTATGTTAAACAATATTCGGCCCGAAAATTAGACTACCTTGAAATAGTTAAGATCTTTATAAATATAATCGTAACAAGAATCATGAAACTTTGTTGTCTATTAATAATGAACATGTTCCATGACTTCTTTACTATTAGTCTGTTATTAACTATTATTTTGATAATTTTAAAATGAATTTGAAACTAAGTTTTATGATCTGTAATAAGAACTAAATGTTTTTTTTCATTAAATATTAGATATTCAATCTAAAAATTTAAATTTAAATTTGATGTTTATAAACTTTTTGAAACTAAATCAAAGCGCTTGCATATAATACTATACTCTCCGATTACTCAAAAAAAAGAGATGCGCATTTTGTGAAACTGGATAATTTTTTTATCCACGTTATTCTATATAATATACATTTATAAGTATTGGTAACAATGAATTGGAGAGTTGAAATTGCGTTAAATGTTAGCTTTCTATGAATCTGTAATACTATAAAAAATTTTTTTTTATATGGACAGTTCTAACGAAATAAAAAACTAGAATTATGCAGTTACTTTGCTTTAAAAATTGTAAGATAAAAAAAAAATTTTTTTAATTTAATGCAAAGAAAAATAAAAAAATTTTTAATTTAATCAATTTAATCCATTTAATCCAAAAAAAAAAAAAAAAATTTTTTTTTTATAAATAACTATGTATACAATTAAAATCTTCTGGGAATTTAATATGCCTCGTTTAAAAAATCGTGAAAACTATTTGAGTTTACTAAAAGTTTTTATTTTATTTTATTCTCTTTGTTATTTTGTTATTTTATTCTATTCTTTAATTTTATTTTTTATTTTATTCTATTCTTTTAATTTTATTTTTTTATTTTATTCTATTTAATTTTATTTTATTTTTTTTTTATTCTATTCTTTAATTTTTTTTATACTTTAATGAAATCCTAATTTTATTTAAATTCCTAATTTTATTTGTGATTTTGTCAAACATCCCATACAACTTTCCTTTTATATTAGCACGAAAAATTGTTCGTCATTTTGTCAAACATAACACACACCACACATATTGCCTTTTATATTAGCACGATAAAATTGATAAAATTGTTCATGTCACGAATTTTGTCATCCACAAGATCCTTTTTTAGCCAAAGTTTTTGAAATTACGACTAAACTTTTCTCCAGAAAAAAAAAAGTATACGTAAACATAAATCACGAGTCAATTACTATCCCGTGACATTTTGAATTCCTTATCTTACGTATCAAATTTTACCATATAAAAGGAAAAGGAGAAGTTGCACATGCAATCTAAAATAAGAAATTTAATGAATGATTGACGCAGGAGTATGTTACATGAAGTTTCATGTTATCTTCTTTGAGGAATGTGTAACAAAAGTTGCTATCTAAAACAAGATAAACTCAATGAATTTGAATGAAAGCCTTATGAACCAAAATAAGCAGTATTTGAAAGTCTTTGTGAAAATGATTTCTCTGAGTTATTTTCTCCGAGTCACATTTCACTATATTCGCAGATCATACTGACATTTTAGACAAAGATTAAATGACATGTGATATATGTGCGTCATCTTTATATAAACTAACATGTTAGTAAACTTTATTTACGATGCTGTAGGAAAAATATGACGAGTCATTTAGATTTGTCCAATAAAATGTTAAACTTTGATTATTATTTATTATCAGTTATCCTCATAAGTTCATGCAGATTTTACATAATCGTTATTTTGGTCGGTTGTCTCATATTACTATGTATTAGCATAATAATAAAATTATTGGATAATAATGGGAGTTTATTATAAAAATTGTATGAACAGTCCTGTCAAACTGATAATATTATTATTGGATAATTTAAACTACATAATAGTCTAATGCGGCACTATGTGCCGCTATTAGACTATTATATAGTTTAATCTTCCAATAGCATGTAAATATCAAGCTGGAAAGCTTTTTTATCCTAAAAATGTTTAAATTTTACAACTAATTAAATAAAATATTAACCTTAAAACAAATTCGAGCAACTTTTTATGCATCTGTCACTACAGTAATGTGATTACTTGAGACTAAATTAAATAATATTTATTGTGTTTAAAAAGAATAAAAAAAGAAAACAATTGACAAATAAAAAAACACTTTCTATTATGATTCATACTTTAATTGTTAACGATAGTTATTATCTTAGATAATTCTAAATACTGTCCAAACCTTAAATTTCGCTTAAGTTTTTTCTTAAAATTTTATATTCCTTTATTACTTACAATCTTAAATTTCATTGTAACTTCGTTAAATCTTATAAGTTCAAAGACAAAAAAAATATTATTATACTGTATCGAATTGGTTCGAATCAAATTGTGACTGAGTAGCGGTATCACAGGACATGATATTGTCGAAATAACTATGAAAAGAAATCGTATTTCAAATTTAGCTCGAGATTTAATTTTTGTTGCAAAGTTAATGTATTATGTGCGCATTTCAAATCATTTACATCAAAATCAATTCCATAAACCTTCTTGTTTAATATACTTATGATTAAAGAAGGTTGTAAAAATTTACAAGTAACATGTCGCGTATTAATAATATCATTTGAAATCTGACAAAAGAATTCGTAATCGTAATCGACATCGTCTTTTTGATTATAATCTTGAAAAAGAGTAAGCTTACAAGTAACATTATAGATGTTAAAATCATCTAATGGTTGATAAAATAGTCTAAATTCATAATCTTGCTGTGTACTTAGGATTTGGTCTATTGAAGTATTCGAAGGGTCGCTGGCAATGATGAATGGATAAAGGCCAATTTAGCATCGAAATAAACGTTAATACAAGTTTAAAAATTTTAGGACACGAACCTTTTTAAAATTTTCTCTTGTAGTAAAGGAAGAACTTGTTTTAAATTTAGCTCGAGATTTAATTTTTGATTCCAAGTTAATGTATGTTTATGTTTCAGATCATTTACATCGAAATCAATTTCATAAATTTCCTTATTCAATATTTCAATAATCAAAGATTGTGGCAATAATTTACATGTAACATAATAACTAGCATCTAAACTCTGATAAAAGAATTCGTAATCGTATTCATCGTTGTAATTTTCCGAAAGTTGTAAAATCATTTTAAATGTAACGTGATAAAAATTATTATCATTTGGTGGTTGATAAAATAATCTAAACTCATTCAAACGTTGCACTGGTTGATAGTTTTGAATAGGTTGAATTGATTGGTTTACCAAATTTAAATTAAGTGCTGCGGTAGAAGACATTGTGCTGCGTTAAGTTTCCGTGGTGACTCTTTGTGACAGTTAGTCTAGACGAACGTAAAATATATTCGTATTTATTTTAAAAAAGAATTTATGAGATAGAAAATAATATCTTTTGCGGTAATAAAATTAGAGGCTGCCAAGAATGATTAGGGGAAGCTACGAAAAAATTTCTTTTTTTTAAAAAAAATAACAAAAATGACGTCGAAATATATCACGCGCTAAGCGGATGAGACAAGAAAAAAAAAAATAAATTCTGATATATAGAATAAAAATATTGAATATTTTGAAGGTTTAGAAACCAGACCGTTTGAAAGTTCTATTTGCGAATAAAGTAATAAAGTATTTTATTTCAAACCGATTTTGAATAAGGTGTAAAGTTTAAATTTTATAGAATAATTATAACTTAAAGTAGTCCATGGTAAGCAAGCGGGGGGAAAAAATAAAATATTAAAACTTGTTATGTAAATTGTAAATTTGAAAGAAAAGATTTATTGTATTTTGGAATTTTTTTTTTTTTGAAATTCGTCGCGCTTATATAAAAGTTATTGTAATACAAAAAAAAATTTTTTTTTTTATACACAAGATAATAAATTAAAAATCATGTGACTAATAAGGAATTTCAGAAATTATGTGATATACTTCAGCCAAATGTTATGAGATTATGAATTGGCCGGATAAATATGGTTCAAGTTTAAAACTCAATAACTTTTGATGGAGTTTTATCTAACCGAAATCTTTTAAAATATGTGAAGATATTTTAAAATATATGTACATCAAAAAAAATATTTTTTTATTTCGCTTTTATTGTGTATCCTACCTGTGTCGTGTACCGTGTGCCGTGTGCCATGGAATGCATGTCGATTATTTCTGAATTTGAACACATAATTCCGATCAGAATTTACGTATTTCCTCCGGATGGAACATTATTTCTTCGAGACACAGTCAGAATTCGACATAACGAACCCTCCGGTTCAGAAAAAAATTGCTATTTATAAGTTTGATATAACGAATTTTATATGTAAAATCGCTGCATAGTCATTACTCATTATATCAAGTTCTGATTGTAATAAATTATACTTAAAGACCATTTTTTGCTTGTCATTTATAATACCCTCATAAAATATTGTATGTAAAAAATAATAGAAATTAGTAAAACAGTCAAATTGTCGAAATATGAGAACGTTTGTTTGTTTTAATCAATACAAAAATGTTTTACGCGAGGCGAGGAATTCAGATTCGAATTTTAGTGATTTTTAATTGATCTGTCCTATCGCTTCTTCTGAAGTACCCTGGTTTTAGTAGTACTAGTAGATATTCAGGCAGTGCTTTTATTTTTTAACCTGAGAGTTAAAAATAAACTGAATCGATCCGTCTTAATTAATCATTTGTTTAACAATATATAACACATTTACACGTCGTCATGCCACACCCGAGTGATACAAAATCTTTTTGCCGCACCTATCTTCCTCAGTGTTACCATAAAAATTGACTTAGCGTCGCCCGGAAAAAATGGTTGCACACGTGACTTCGTGATAGTTGTTATTGTATACATCATTTATTTCTCTTTTTTTTTCCTTCTTTGCTCCCTTTATTATGCCACAATGTCAAACTAACAAAATAAAGCTTACAAAAGGTGTCATGTTTTTCAAAACTATGAAGAATTCTCAATGGAAACTTAAATATCGAAATAAACTTAAAACAGCTCTCTCAAAAAATAAAAACTTGCACCAGATAGGATAATTAGCCATAGTGATGTCACTGAAGCCGTATACTGTATACCTTTTTAATTTCCTTTAATACGAATGTGTCTTATGAAGGAGAAAATGAAAAGTTAAAGATGAATCTTTGTATTGAACTTTCATCTTTTCTTTGATTTTATTTTAGAAAAGATCGGTCGGCAAATAAAATTATGAAATTGAAGCTGTTCATCGAAATTACATATATAAGAGGGTGATGAATATTCATGGTTTTACCGCAACAAGAACCAAAGAAAATGTAAGATGTAATCTATTTTAATATATTATTTATGTACAACAGATTATGACTTAAATATTATTTTTACATTACAGGTACAATGAAATGAGAATTATTAATTAATTTCATCTTATGAAAGCAACTTGGTGAATGTATTTTGCATTTTGCTTCAGTTGGAGAATTCTCAAAATTGCAAAATAAGCGTTTCATTACTCAAGATTCAATTCTTAAACATGAAAATGATTATATTATTTAAAGTGATGAAGAGAGAGATACATATGAGCAGATTTTGACTTATTTACATGAAATCTTGGACAAATTACTTATAATTTTATATATAATGAGAACTTTGTGTGTGGTTCTAATTGCATTTTAATTTTTATTAATTTCTAAGAAGACCGATGGCAAAAACATGGCAAGATTTAATAATAATACAATGTATTGGGAATGATAATTAAAATTTTTATAATTGAAATATAAACTTTTGAATTTTTTTATATTAAAAATTTTATAAATGTTATGACTTTCTATTATGATCTTTATCAAAATATTTTTAAAAAAAATTTGCGATTTTATGTCCGAAGTTACGTGTAACCCTTGTAAATTACCATTTTCCGGGTGACGCTAGGGTTGTTAATGAGGGAAAAAATCCAACTCCCATGAAATAAATAACTGAATACTTATTCCAAGTATATTAGCCGCATATTTGAATTACCATTGTGTTCCATGATTGGATAGTGTTTTATGGCAAAAATTTTTATACATTCATTTCCTAAAATTTTATTGGTTAAATGGTGCATACTGAGGGTTACACCACGATTTCCCGACGTACGATTTCTCGACAGGACATTTGCCCGACAAGTTTGGCCAGAGTTATGCAGAGTTATGCACTAACACGTGAACAAATGGCCGGGATTAGGCTGTCGGGAAAATGTCCTGTCGGGAAGTTGTCCGACATTGATACTGAGCAGCTCAGTATATCTGATATTATGATGTAGCGAATTCTATATACGAATCAAACCTTTTGGAACGGAGAGTTTATATTCAGTGGCGAGGAGCATTTTCTTTCATTAATACAAAAGCCAGAACCAAAAATTCTCCTCTTGAAACCGGCTAAGTTACGGTCAAATGTTAATGCCGGCCAGAATTAAAAATAAATATAATCTAGGTCGGAATTATAACCTTTGATCAGTATTTACAATTTTACATGCCTATGGACTGATGATGTATAACCCTACAATTTTGATCATGTTTTAATCCCCTTTCCAGATTGTGGTTCTTGACCGGTTAAGATTTTTGGATCGGCTCTAGAAGTAGTAAGTTAAGTCTAAAGTCTTGAAGCATCCTATAAATAAAATATAATTAATTATATTTGACACTAAATATTAATTATTGTACTGTTTTTAAAAAAAAAATACCCATAAACAGCGGTAAAACAGATGCAGAGCAGATCATTATTCTAACAATTGATTGTAAAGCCGTTTATTTTCGATAAAGGTAAAAATTTTAATTATCTTATAAGCAAAAAAGGGAAATAATTAAACCAAATTTAAATATAAATAAATAACTAAAATTGTAACACATACATTTTCTAGCCTTTCAGATTGTTAGGGAAGCGGCATAAAAAATCTATTAAACGGTTTACCCGTAATATCAGAGTTTTTGCCGCATATAACACATTTCCTACTACCATTTGTATCCAATTAATTCCATTTAGTAATTTAACATATTTTTTGAATTAGAACTCTTATCAGTAATAATTTTTATTGCTATAAAATATTTTTGAAGCATTCAACTATATGCTCAGTAGTGTGTGAGTATCAAAAATATTCTATAGCAAAGTGTAACTTCTTCAAGAAAGATTAATTTACGAGCAAGTAATATCAAGAAATTCTTTCAGTTCACAAATCTACTGTTAATCTCGCTAATATACAGATATCTATTTGCCCTACTATTTTGGATGTGTAAAATATGTGCTTAATGAATTCAATATTCCTTAATAGTCTACTAAAAATATAGGATCGAATTCATTGCTGAAAATACTGTAAGAATGATGGGACTGTAGATCAACAACCTATAAATTAGCAATGTATTTAATTTTTTTAGTTAAGTTTATCGTATATGAAAATAAATTATATTTATTAATTATTATACATAATAACATAAAAACTATATGATATGAAACAGTGAAAACAAAAATGAAAAGATGAGCGCTCTTGACGCGTATTTTAGTAAAAATCACATTAATTTTATCCGGATAACCCATGATTCTTGTTCGGATATCTGGTTCTTACTAGATGTCTGCTAATATAAAATCTGGATACAATGAATCGACATATACAGTATACTGGATATAATATCTTAGCATTTTATATTCATTTAAATTATATTTAGTTAGTAATACTGTATGTTCACATTTTGATAATTATTCTTATTACTTTTTTTTAGTAAAGTTACTTAAATGTAAAATTAATGTAAAATTAATATAAATGGGGTTATACCGTTATACGTAAGAATACAATTGGTAACTGAACTTATAAACTTATCATATTTCAATCTATTATTTTGTTTAATGTAAATGTCGAATTAAGTAATTTATAATGCTATCGTTATTGTGATCGAAGTGAAAAATTAAAATATAAAGATATCGAAAAATCGTTTTCCTCAATTTCACTCAACGTATGTTCGGAGTTAATTGATTTCATGATAGCACAGATCGTGTTTACAGGCTTTGTATGAATGATCATTAATGGACTGGCTGGACACGAGATTTAAGACGTCTACACCTAACACTAGTTTGCAAATTTCGGTAATTATATTTTCCAAATATCATATTTCTATTCTTTAAATGACACAATTTTTGTTAACGTTGAGTGAAACTGAGGAAAACGATTTTTCGATGCCTTTATATTTTAATTTTTCACTTCATTAAATATCATTATAACCTAATCCGATAACGATAGCATTATAAATTACTTAATTCGATATATAGTATTTCAAATATTAAACAAAATGATAGATTGAAATATGATACCAATTAATTGTATTCTTACGTGTAATCCCATTTATATTAATTTTACATTTAATTAACTTTATTAAAAAAAAAAAGTAATAAAAATAATTATCAAAATGTGAACATATTTAATAGTTATTGGGTAGAGGGTTGGAATATCACCGAAGCAGTTCGAAACCACCATACCCAATAACTGTGTTATTATGCAGACGTCCAAGATCATGTTCCATATAAAAA
>JADRCO010003164.1:0-10888 GCA_021464525.1 Rhizophagus sp. LPA8_4_AMF
GTAGCAAAATACCCATAAATTCATGCAGATCTCTTATGACCTATATATTAGATATCTGGGGTCCTGGTTTCTTTTTGAAAGCTTAAGCAGAAATTACAATATAAACTTTCTTCAGTTTTTAAACTACACAAGTAACTATACCAATGGTCCTAGTATGTGTTATCATTTCTTAGTTAAATGGTTAGATAAAACTAATACTAGACCAGTACACTTACAAACAACATATTTTAAACATGCAGTTATTGACTTTGAAAGATTTTTGGATATTTTCTTGTCTTTGCTGCCTTCTTCTCTACCTTCTTTTCATTTTTCTCTTCCATTTCCTTTTTCTAAAGGGTTTGTTTACTTAGTTGACCTTATTCAGAAAGCTGTACTATATCACAAACTAAGCCTCCTTCTGATTTCAACTTAGACATATTTTTGGTATATGTTATTGCAAACAAAGACTTTTCTCATACATAAAATTAATTACAACAATTATCACATAACATATATGGCCTATACTCTATTTTAGATTTAATCTTTTATTGGTCTAATGCTCAGCTATGGATCTTCTTACACTCATATGGGATAAAGATGCTGCCTAAAACTATTTTTCGGTCTCTGAAACTGAAACTAATCTGGAATTCCAAAACTAGTTTAAAACTCTCAAAACTAGTCTAAAACTTCTGAAACTAGTCTGAAACTTTTAAAACTAGTCTGAAACTTCTGAAACTAGTTTGAAAACTTTTGAAACTAGTATAGGAAGCTGTTTCTAAAAAAACAATAAAGAACATTAATAAATGTTCTTAATAAAAAGAATTAAAAAAGAAATAATTTTTTTACCCCTCCCCCAGCTTACCTTGTATTTAATTTCATCTAGGGAGCCGTTTTCCTAAAAATTCAATAAAGAACATTAATAAACGTTCTTAACGAAAATATTTTTAGAAACTTATTATTTCCTTCTTCTGGCATATCTTAAAGTCCATTTCATCTTGAATAGTCCTGGAAAGCCATTTCTATTAAAAAAAATAAAAAAGAACGTTAGAAAATGTTCTTAATGAAAAAATAAAAAAAAATAAAATTTCTCTCTCTCTAGCATACCTTGAGATCTATTTCGTCTTGAATGGTCCCAGAAAGTCGTTCCTAATCTACACCTTAATTTTAATTTTGTTTGATAAAATTATTTTGTTATCATCATGTAACTGTATAGTATGGTGGTGGTAACAGTATGAAAAAATTTTTTTATATATGCAAAATTTGAAAAATTTATGGAAATAATAAGTGCAATTCCAATTTAATATAAGCTGCACTTATTGTGCTATTCACAATTTGTTTTATCACTCACCAGTGGCATATTCATATTTTTCAAAACATTGTTTCTATAAAATTCTTTCTTAATATTTAATAAAATAATTTAATACCATTTATGAATAATAAAAATAGAGTTTATAATTAAATTAAGTAATAACAACTTTTTTAAGCTGTTGCAATAATAATAAATCACATGATGTAAAAATTTTCACTACATTTGAAATTTTTTTTATTATATATATTAAATAAATCTTTTTTATATATTTGGTTACCTTATTTACCTTATGCTAAAATAGACAAATTAATTAATAAAAATTCTCAAAATATTTAATATTCTTCAAATGACTTAAATGACTGGTCATTTGAGCCATTTGTCATTTTAAAATCATTTGCCAAATACTGTATTTTCCTGGTCCTTTCCTTTTTTTGTATGCAATACTGCTACTTCCATTATCTGACAAATATATCTTGCGCAACTGCTCCTGGCATTTGCCTGCATTCCCTTTATTAATAATTAAAATTAGATCCAGCAAGGATAATTAAACAAACAAATTTAAAAGGAATACAAACATAATTATTAACAACGTTTTTTTTACATTTTTATGTTATTATATCGAACTTCTATGTTATCTTGATTTCATTTTCGAACGAATGGCGCAGTAAATTTAACGTTTTTTTTATCTTCTATAATTGGGCTAAAAAAGTTTATTTAAAATTATTTGGTCAGTTGACCGAACTAAAATGGAAATATTCCCGATAGTACGATAATTCTTTTCCTTTTATGGCTGAGCTAACAAGCGCGTCATGTTTGTGATGACGCGATACGCGATTGTTCTTTGTTTTCTTTTTTATTTATGTGCGCCCAATAAATCTCATGTGAAACTAATGGCACAGTATATATAAATTATTGATAAATTAAGATTTGGTTATATTAAATCTCTTTCCTTTCAAGTTCGTGTTTATTTTTTTCAAAACAAAAAAAAAAAACAAAAAAATTATTAAAATTTTTACTCTTTAAAAAAAGTTTAAAAAAAAGCCCTACCATCGAAATGAATAGATTTATTGCACCCACTTCATTTAACAATTTTTACACATCAACATTTACGAAATTTGGTTTGCCTACTTTTCCAAGCTTTGAATACAATGAAGGAGATCCAAATTTCAAAGTAATAATTTACGATAAAAAAAATAATTTATTTCTAAATCGAATAAATCAAATTTGTAACATTTTATTTCTTGCTATTGGACTGATTAGTCAAACAGCAATAAATTTAGTGATGGAGACACCACAACAATTAATGACAATTTTATATCTAATGAGAAAGAAGAAAAACCCAATAAAACTCATTCGAATTTTGACAATATTGTGGATGTCGTTAATCCCTCTAAAGGTGACAATATTCGCGATAATATTATCTTATACCAAAGACTAAGGGTCCGTAGACCTAAAACTCAGGATACAGATGCATCAAACCTCGACATAAAAGAAGAGAAGAAAGAGTTCATTTGTAGTGAACCTAATTGCAAGAGAGTATTTCTAACAAGTCGAGGATTTAATGTACACAAAAGAGTACATTATATTGTATGTGGCGAAGCAGGATGTGGTAAAAAGGTTACAAACAAAATGGGCTTACAGAGGCACATGAGAATCCACAACGTGAAAAAAGTAATTAACGTAAAAAAAGGAATTTATAACGTGGAAAGACCAAGGCCGCATAAATGTGATTGGCCAGGTTGTGGAAGTAGGTTTGAAAAGCGATATACTTTAAAAATGCACATGAGAACTCATACTGGTGAAAAACCATACGATTGTAATTGGCCCAATTGTGGAAAGAAATTTTCGCAATTGTATAATCTAAAATGCCACGAAAGGACACACACAGGAGAAAAGCCGTACCAATGTAATTGGGAGCAATGTGGAAAGAGATTTTCTCAAAAACATACCTTAACTGTTCATATGAGAATTCATACCGGCGAGAAACCTTACGATTGTAATTGGCCTGGCTGCGAAAAGAAATTTGCGCGTTTGTACAGTCTAAAATGCCATAAGAGAACTCACACTGGAGAAAGACCTTATAAATGTGATTGGGTGCATTGTAATAAAATGTTTTCCCAATTATATTCATTAAAATGCCACAAGAGGACTCATTCAGGAGAAAGGTTATATAGTTGTAAATGGTTAGGTTGCGGAAAACAATTTTCCCACCTAAGTAATTGTAAAGTTCATTATAGACTTCATACTGGTGAAAAGCCGTACAAATGCACTATACAGAGCTGCAGTAAAAGGTTTTCCCGAGTGGATTTATGCAAATCGCACATAAAGACTCACTGTTTGTGAAATTGTTTTTATATTTATTACCTTTTCGGCGTTTATTAATAATTTTCGCAACTATAAAGAATTTTAATTTTAAATTAAATTGTTCAACTTAATAGATTTGTCTTTTAATTCCTAGATATTATCGCGAGTAGATCATGTTGTGGATTTACAATAAATTTAAACATAGGATAAACGAATATTATAGGTCAATGGAATCACATTTACATAAATAAAGATAAATTAATCTTGAAAAAGTAGTACTTTGGCATTAACAGTTTATATCTGTAATTATTTATCCATTCCTAGGAGATTTTGCAGTAAAAATAACACTATAATAGTAAATTGAGTAATTCAGAAAGATTTAAATGAGAAAAACTTTTTTATAATTTATTTGTAATCTCAATATTATTTTTCAAGTGTAATAGTAATAGTTCCGAAGCTTTTTAAATAAAAAAAAAAACCAAGTGAAAGAAAATAGGATTCAACAATTAAAAATATTCTATATTTATACTCACTGATGAAAAGGTGATATACTATAAAACACAAGGATTATAATAAATCGATTATATCCTGGCTAATTGGAATTAGGCCGATCATTTATCCGATTCTAGCAAAATTTCACTTATTCCAGGATATAAGTAATACATAAATGACAAAATATTTCAATTATAAAATTTATTAGTTTTATCTCATTTTAAAAAATACTTTAATTTTATTATATCAGAAAATATATAAAAATAACGAATTGGAAATTTGCCTGCAAACCGGTTTAAGGTATACTATTCCTATCCTAATAAACTATTTAATACAGCAGCAATTCTAATACCAGTAATAGCTAATAATTTTTCAACAATTCTAGTTCGTTTAATTCTTTCATAATATATTCCTTCACTTAATTCCGTATCAGGTATATAATCTTTCCAAACTACTTGACAATTTAATCTGTTTAACGGAACGGCCCAAAATTCTGGACAAGAAACTGAAGTTTGCTTTTTATTTAAAGAATATTTTTCTTTTTCTCGTTGTGAATTTACTTCAAAATGAGTTTGTTTATTATTATTCTCAAATAATATTGAATTAGACTTAAGTAATTCTTGTGTTTCTTTTTCAAAAATGTATTCTACTTCTTCATTACAAACAGCCCATTCGGCCACTTCTTGTTTCCATACAGTTTTCATTAAGTTTATAATATGCTTAACATATGGTTCAAAAAACGGTCCATCGTAAAAGTTATTTGCAATATCATCAGAGAATGTAAAGTTATACCCAAGTTCTCTTATATGTTTCTATAAAAAAAGATTAGCATATCAATGCACTATAAAATAATTATAACAATTAAATTATTTAATAACTCACATTGATTAATCTTGAATCCCATATGGAATGTAATGATGTTTTATGACCTTCAAATATTGCTATTGTATTTTAATAATAAATTCGGTTATTAAAACTCTTAAAATATACACATACAGTATATAGAATTATTTAAATTATTATTTACCCCTTGCTCCATTTCCACCTCTAAGCTTTCCCGATACTACAATAATAATAATTATTATTATTTATTAAGTTTTATAATTGTATATTTATATACACATACATTTCTTCCTATCTTTTCTCTTTATTTATATTTACCATGCAAAGGCTGATGTAAATCTCCAAGAAAATGTACAAGAAATCTTAACGCTTCAGCTCTAGGCCAAAAATCCAAATTGCTTTTTGGATCCAAACGATTAGTATAATTATGTATAGCATTTAATACATCAATCTTTCCTGGTGTATATATAATAGTACAATTATCTGGGGGATTATTATGTGGAGCAGAAATATAATGCATCCTAGAAGTGAATCTATATTTTGGTTGATATTTTACTCGATCAGCCCATGCCGCAATGCTAAAAAAAAAATTTTCATGGTTAAAAATAATTTTATTTATTTATTTATTTATTCCAAAGCTAACTTACGGATATAGATTTCCGTTTGCATTTTTAGGAAGTAGTTCTCGCACGTGTTCTCTCACTTTTGGTAAGAGAAATCTTTGAGCAATAGATGCAGTAATTTGATGACCTACATATCCGTAAGATAAAACATTATTAATAAATAAAAGTAAAATAATGAATAAATGAGAAAAGGTCATTATGAATTAAACCAAGTAGAAGTACAATATTTAAAGACTAGTTCTTTTTATATTTGGAGTTTAAGGGGAAATCAAATTTAAAATTGTACCTGTATCACGAAGATTATCAAGAAAAGGTTTTAATTTAATTGGGTAAATTCATAGGCTTGTTTATGATCTTTGATTTAATCTTTGATCTTAAGATAGCGTTTTAAAGTTTGAAATTAATCAGTTAGACTATAAATCAATAAGCAATTCTTTTTTTTTGTAAAATTCGTTTTATTAACCATTTATAACCGTTTCAAAAAAGTTGTGACACAGGCGCGGTTCTTTTTCAAGAGCTTTATTTGATTGACGATCTGATTTTTGATTTCTGATTCCTGTATATATGTTGTTCACTCCTTTTCACGTCTTTTTGATAGCAATAATACATCAGATCTATAATTTCTTTTCAGATCTATAAACCATTAATACATATTACATAGTACCATGAGTACTACCATCAGTACATTTAAATACAGTTATACTCTACTTACTGATTAAGGTTTAAATCTAATCAAATGACATTCCTTTAAAAAAAACGAATTAAAATGTAGAATTGAACCAGTTATAATTACGTCTATAAAAAAACCACTAATTTTACACACGACATATTGTTATTAGGGAAATTTTAACAAAACCTTTCTAAGTCTTATCTTACAAATTCGCTTTATTTGCTAATTTAGCACAACTGATCCAATAGCATCCAGTTTGATTGAAGAATTGCACAAGTACTCACACCTGCTACAAATGAACCCGCTGTAATACCTTCTGCATCAAATCCTTGTGCTTGAATTGTTTGCTGCTATGATTAATGGCGAAATCTTAGTGTAGTTGCAACAATTCCAGCTACAACTCTTCTTCAAAGATAGGTGATTTGTCATTTTTTAAGATTTGAAGGAAGGAAGAAATAATGAAAATTTTTTTTAGAGACTTTTTATAATTTATACTCTATATGCAATATTGTAAAATGTCTCTTGAAGTTTGACTAACAGAACAAGCCAAGCCAAAAAAAAGAGTTGATATTTTGATCCTAATTTTTGTGGCGAAGCAGGGCTAAAGACATAATTAGTAACTAATTTTGAACAAAAAAAATATTCAGGAATTTCTTGACTTTAACAAAACCATCGGGTTTCCGGTCCTGTCATCTTTAAGCCATGATCGACCAAATCGAGTTCGTTTGTCCTAAAATTTATCCATTTATAGTTCTTGCAATTGGACAATTAAACCTTAATTAGCTTTCAAGTTGAAAAATGTTTCTGATTTGCGCATTTAATTACGGTGGATATCTCATGGAATTTATCCGATCATAGAAATAAGACATCCACATTCTATCCATAAAAAGTCAAGTTTGAAGATCAAACATTTAAGTAATATTTTTCAAAAATTTTTTTTTTAAAAAAATGAGTAAACCAATATTTTTTATTCTTGCAAAATACGCAGATGATTATAATTCCGGTATTCATTAATTTGTTAATTTCCTTTCTTAATTATATTCTAGTATACTAAAAAATTTTAAAAATCGGTTTTTTTATTAAGATGCAGAAGTCCATGATTCAGATGTTGAAATGCATGATGATGATAATAACTTAAATAGAGAAGATATTCTAATGCATCATAATGAAGATAGCTCGATGAGTCCGGAAAGTTCGGATCCTTCTTTGGATAATTTTTCAGAGGATTCATCATCATATGACGAAAGTGATGAATCAATTGATTCTTCTCATTTTAGAGGGGATTATTCGTCTAATTTTGTAAGGAAATAATGATTTGTTTTTTCTTTTATTCTTAACATTTTCCTAATTAAAGTCAATTAAAAGGATAAAACCCAAAAATTAACACATCCAGAAAGTCGGCAAAGTGTTCAGTTTGTTTGCAAAGAATTCGGATGCGGTAAGATTTTTGAGAAATCATTCAACCTTAAGAGACATATTATGACTCATTTTGATGAAAAACCATACATTTGTAAAATTATTAATTGTGAAAGAAAATTCAATCGAATTGATAATTTGAAAAAGCATGCAAAATCTCATCAGGATGAAAGATCTTTTAATGATAATTTTTCAAGAAAGATCAAAACTCATATAGTTGACACGCCATTTAAGTGTAATAAAATAGGATGTGAGAAAAAGTATTCAACAAATTATAATTTAACAAGACATATGAGGATTCATACCGGTGAAAAACCTTTTACATGTGGTCAATTAGGATGTAATAAGGAGTTCTGTTACTCTAATGAATTAAAGAGGCATTTAGCAGTTCATACAGGTGAAAAACCCTACAAATGTAAATATCCGGATTGTGACAAAAAGTATTATTGGTCTAGTGATTTATTAAAGCACGTTAAATCCAATCATGATAAGCAACCTTTCAGCTGTAATGAACCAGGGTGTGACAAGAAGTATTATAGGTCTAGCGAGTTATCACAACATATTAAATCTCATTCGGGCGGACAACCATACTTTTGTAATTATCCTAGATGTGAAAAAAATTTTGTTAGTTTCAGTGGTTACAAGAGACATATTAGGAGACATACTGGTGATCAGCCATTTCAGTGTAATCAAGCAGGATGCCAAAGAAAGTTTTCTGATTCTAGTGAGCTTCGAATACATATTAGAACACATACCGGAGAAAGACCCTATAAATGTCATGAATCAGGATGTGAGAAATCATTTACACGAGTAGGTGATTTAAGAAGACATAATAAAATTCATATTGGTGAAAGACCTTTTGTTTGTGCAATAAATAATTGTGGAAAAAGTTTCGTTCGATCCGATACCTTAAAATCACACGTGAATAGAGTACACAAAGATGAAAGATAACTTGATAGCATAGGAAGACTTATTTACTTGAGTTCTTTAGTTCTTTCCGATCCTTAAAATTAGAAAATTAGATATTAAAAAGCAATTTAAATAAATAGAATTTTCATTGTAAATATTGAAGCATATAAAAAGTATGGTTGGTCGGATATAAGAGGGTTCTGCAAATGGACAAGTGTCGTGCCATAAATGTTATCATGCCGGCACTTACAGAACCCTCTCCATCTCTAGTGGCTTTTTTTAATTATTTCAAGAACCGAATTATTCAAAGATAATTCATTGTTTAAAATATATAAAATTAATCTATGTTAATGTATCTTACATTTAAATTTATTGTTTAATGTTTAGGTCACAACATTTGAATAATCAATATGTTTACATTTTCAAAGGAGTAAGAATTTTTTTATAGTTTTATTTATAAATCTATTTTACATTAGATAAATTATTAAATCTTGATATTTGCATAAGAAGGAAAATAATTGACACAAGAAAAGTGAATAATCCTCTTTAATTCTTTCCTTTTCCATCAATTGCATAATATTAAAAACAAATAATAACCTTTGTAAGAAACTTTGTAAAGTATAAATCATATACTTTTATTATTTATTATTTCAAAATTTATGTTTATTATTATGAATCTATTATTAAATCAAATTAGAACATTATAAATTTTGAGATATAGTATCAGTTGGAAAATAAATTTTTCATATTTAATTCGTAATCCGTCTAAAAAGTAGAGAATTTGATTAATAAAATTTGGGGAAAGTATGAAATTATAAAACAGATCTTTACATGAATTTTCTTTATCAAAAATTGGGTTAACACCAATTTCTACATAAATATAGTGTAAATTTTACTTTTTTTGGACTTTAAATAATATCATTTAATGATATATACATGTATTAAGGGCAGTGACAGATATTAGGTAATATTTTAGGGGGTGGGGGGTCAACCAAAATCTTACATAACACATAAATAAGCATTCTTATTGGTTAAACTTAATAATATATATATATTTAAATATTATTGGTTAAAAAAAATCTTACCTAGGGGGGGGGTAAGACCTTCTAATAAAGTGATATCTGTCACTGCCCTAAGATAGAAGTCAGATATATGGTTATACAGGATTTTGTGATTGTTACATAGGAATCTGTGAGTGTCATACAAATACTTTACCACATATAAACCATTTTTTATTTCTTTAAAAAAGGCACTAAACTTTAAGTAAATATACCTATAAACTAATGTATTTATATATATTTAGCTTTATATTTGAAATTATATTTAAGAAATACATACTTGTCTATAAAGAAAAAAATAGCAAAGTTCCTCCAATTTTTAATAGTTAGATTCTCTACTTTTTATGCAGATTACGAATTAATCTAAAATATTCTATAATAATTTAATAGTAACATATGAAATACTTGAATAAAATAACCATTATAATATACAGGATAATTTCAATTAACAAAAAATCCTGTATTTAAATAGATTTACTTTAATAATAAAAAGAATAATACATATTTTATAGAATTACAAAATATTTTAAAATAAACCATAAGTCATATTTTTACCATTTTTAAAAAGTTAAAAATTAAAAATATGCAATTTTCTCAGCATTCAGTAATTTAATTTCAATAAGCTTTTTTTATTTTGTAGTATTCATTAAACTTACAATTTTTTAAAAAAAGTTCAATAAAATTGGATTATTAAATACTAAAAATTGCAAAAAATGATTTTTGAATTTTAGTAAAAAAAGATGATTTGTGTTAAAAGTGCTTTATAATCTATATATTAAATTTATAAAATCTTTATTTTATATACAATAGATGGAAATAATAAATATTCCAATACTAATTTTTTAATATTAAAAGAATTAGCTTAATATTAAAGCTATTAAGTTATTTGATTTATTAATAACATAACAAATTATTTGTTTCGTTTTCAATTAAAATATAATAAATTTAGAAAAAATTACCTAGGTGATTTTTCACCCCTAAATTTAAAATATAAAAATGATGTCATGATGATCATTTGCTGATCATTTCCAAAAAAAAGAATAACATAATTTTTGATGAACAAAAATTTTTTTTAAAATGAAACTTAATTCATGATACATTAGTCAACTGCAAAAAATACTGATCATTTACTATAGATCAGCGGTGATAATAATTACTATTATTTTTACGATAATTGAGAATCTCACACTTTTTAAGTAATACTACCCCAAACTATTAGTAAAATACACATTAAAATAATGGGTAAACAGAAAGAATATCAAGTTAGTTTAATTTCTCTTGGCTT
>JADRCO010003165.1:0-10887 GCA_021464525.1 Rhizophagus sp. LPA8_4_AMF
TTTTTGAATAAACTTATCAACTTCATGATTTCCACTAGTCCAATTTTTGAAATTTACATTGAAATTGATGCGAATATCTAGTAGAATTATTAGGCTGCTTACATTCTTTGCATAAACCATAAGACTTATAACGTTTTTTTAATTCTTCATTAAATATTAACTTATCAATTAACAAACTTTGTTCTTCAGTTAGGTCAATATGATTAAAATCTTTTATTTGTTCAAATACGTCGTCATTGAGCATAAATTCTTCCATATTAGATTAATAAATGTGACTTCAATTTTATGTCTAAAGAGAGTGAAAAAGATTTTTTTTTTTTTAAAAAAAAAAAAAGGCGTAAAAAAGGCGGTCTTTTAAACGTATTACAGTTGCACAGCAGCGATTGACAAAATCCATTTTTTATTTAGGCTAAAACAATAAAACGTTCAAGAAGTCAGCTGATGATCACAGAAATCACATATTATTAAAGTAAGAAATTTCCTTTTCATAAATCCCAACAAAAATACTCATTTCACAAAAAAAAATAAAGCTTTGTCGATCATTTAACGCCAATTTAATATAGGTGCTTTATTGAATTTTGAAAAATACAAGTACCGTCAATCAATATAATCATTATTAGTTACAACATGCATAAAAATTATAAAATCACGTTAAAATTGTTAGATTAAAAAAATTTTAAAATGTATTATCGTTACTATTTATATAAAACTAAAAGAAATATTTTACCGTTATTATATGAAGGAAATTTATATTAACAAATGAATTCAATTATAATATAATCATCATTAAAGTAGGATAAGTTTATAAAAATTTCAATTTGGTTGTAAATAAAAATAATTATTATGTCAGGAACAATAAATTTAAAATTAAATCCATTTATTTTAACATAATTTTTTCTAATATCATGAAATTTAATAAATTGGTATTTAAATATTTTCTCAAAATTCAAAAATATGATAATTTAAAACGTCAAAAGTAGTTATACTCAAAGATACTGTAAATTATCTTAAATAAAATCAGCAAGTTGGCTTATTGCGTTATTTAGATTTCATTATCTATGGAAAAAATTACAAATATTTATTACTATATTAATAAACGTAACTTTGCTTAAGCGGATAATATGACGGTATTTCCAATCATGGACGGTGAACAAAGTTAGCTTAATAACCAAAACAAGTAAAACGTTAAAGAGTTTTAACAAATTGTATAATTTTATTTAATGTTCTGAAAAAAATAATATTTGAAGTATTAATTAAAAGATAAACTGATTGGTAATCAATTATTACTAAAAAAGAAGGTAAAAATTCTATATCTGCTTGAGTACGTCCAGGTTACTTCTGCTGTATCATATGCAGATCCTGGCCAAACCTAAAGAAAAAAAATGAAGAAACCGAATAATTTAATATTGGATCACTGCCCTAGTTACTATTTGCACTATATTATCATGACATGAAAAATATATATGTACTTACGTAAACATTTTCTTTATACAAAATGAATGAAAGATAAAAAGTCAACGATAAAAAAAATGGTAAAAAAAGATTTTCGGAATTTCCTTTATAGTAAAACAGTAGTATAAAACACTATTTTTGTAATGGTGTAATTATGTTGACCTTAATTAAAATTCTTAATAAAAATTGATTTTACGTTTGAAAAAATTAATAATATATTAATTTTCCAAATAGTTAAAATTAAGCTAAATGAAAAAATAAGTAAGTGTAATTAGCAAATTATCGATTTTTGATATGGTAAAAAAAGGTGTATAATAAATCATAAAAATTATTTATAACTTACGATTATAATTTTTTTTATTAGTTACTTATACTTTTTATTAATGAAAATAAAATGAGATTAATGGAATCATGCAATTTAACCCTTCGGAATTATTATACATTAGCGTCACAAAACCAAGAACTTGACCTGTATAGTCAGAAAAAAAATTGATTTATCTTTTGATCTTTCTTAAAGATTGATCTACCTGTTTTAAAAAAACTGACCATAATAAAAAAGTTTGTATATCGATTCATTTTAAAAGCTGTTACTGTAGATTCTTTTAGAAATCAGTCCACCATTTTTCATTATAAAAATTTATTTTTTAATATAAATATATAATATATTTAATAATTATTATTGATAATACTTTTATTTTTAATATTTTTGACGATATACGCTGTTAATAATAAATTTTTTTTATTTGATACATTTTAAATTGTTTGTGTTAATCGTTAACTTTGTTTATTTAGGTTTTAAAGGTTAATTATATTTATCAAAACTTGTAAATTTTTAAATTTTTACAAACATATTATCATTAACATGAACCAAAATTTGTAAGAAATAAATAATTTTTATATTTTTATCTGTTATTTACAAAGTACTGTATTTATGGAAAATAATTTAATAAATTAATAATAATAATTAGCTTTATGGTTTATGTAATATTTTACAATCAATCTATTGTTGTTGACTTGGCCAAGTCTTTAAAAAACTCATTTCTCATCTCATCATCAAAAACTAGTTTCTTTATATGATATTTCTATGTTGTAAAGTGATTTATGATAAATTTATTAAACTCATATATTACAATTGATTCTATTAATTTTAAGAAAATTTAACTATAGAAGTTACTTTAAAAGTTACGGATAAAGCTTCTACCGTAATTATTTTAATGATGTTTGATTTCATTCATATTAATATTAGCTTTTATATTTTTATACTTCGATTATACTGTAAGTGAAACAAAAACTTAACCTTTTTTAAGCCTAATTACTTAATATTGCAAGTTAATTACATAATTTCGTTTTCAATTTCTAAATAGTAATATGTTAATCGAAAAATGTTAATCGAAAATATTTATCGCAAATAATTTATTTACAATGAAATCTTAAAAGAATGATGTTTGTTAAAATAATTCATTATCATTAAGTGACTTAATTTGTAGTTAGAAAATTTAAGTTTGAACACTCTTAAACACAATTATATTTACAATCTGTTAATAATAGATAAAAAACGGAAATATTAACAATAATTTATGAATTAGTACGCAACTTGAATGATGATAAAAATTCAAGATTTAGTAACCTTTTGCATCTAATATATTTTATATTCATCAGGAAATGCTAATTATAATTAATTGTAACAAAATATTTTGCTACATTTCTGGTCAGTTAGTTGGATCATTATATTCATACCATATATATGGTTCCTGAACTACGAAGCAGATCAGACACTAAAGACAACATATAATGCATAAAAAGCTGACATTCATTAACGGTACTAATTAGGATTGGTTACATTAATATTTGTAATACATCTTCCATAACAAATTTCAACACTTCATACAAACATTTTGATCAAACATTTGATCTATAAAAAAAATATAAAAAAAAAATATAAAAAGTTCTCATTACCTTAAAAAATTGTATCTTTTCAGAATTAACAAAGTTAAAGTAAAAAAAATATCATATTCCTATGAAAATATCCACAACTTTTATGATTACGTTCTATACTTGAAGTTCTGAACTGCTGTAAAAATAAATAATTTTATTAATTACTGTAACAAACCTTTTAAAAATTTATTTTTTAAATCAGTTTTGAAGAATAGGAAAAAATTTATTATGGTAAACAAAAATTCAAGGAAAAGTTCTACGGGCGTTTAACATTTAGTTAATACCAAAAGTAATCATCGTTATTATGGCTTATCGTTGTATAACAACTGCTAAACATTTATATATTTCACCTGCGATGTTTCTAAAAAATGAACCCTAAATAAGTATTAAAAAGTAGGTTTTAAAAATAATCAAAAAAAAATTTTTTTAAACATCACGTCCGTTGTCTTGTGAAATGTGGTATAATATTCGTGAGTCATAACAAAGATTTATATGATAAAAAACCAATTTTGGTATGGGTTAATTTTGTGTAAAGAAAAGTAAGAAATATGTACGCGGCAAATACGCAATTTTTGATCGAGGAGGAAAATATAAAAATAATTTTAAATATCACAAAATCAATTTATGCAATGATGTAGTCAAATGATGCAATAGTTGCAACACATAGAAGTGTAAAAAAGTATAGAAAAAACATATATATACAATGATATTTCTTTTATCTTTTTTTTTTATTTCTCAGTCTCTCTTTATTTTTTTTTTAAATCAAATATTTCATCTCCGTTTTTTTGTAAATATTTCATTATGAGTGAAAGACAAGCTGGCAATGATATTGAAGGTATGTATGTACTAAGTTGGTAAATTTACTCCAGTGTAGTACTTAGCCACCTTCCAGTACAGTACTTTATCTACCTTTCCAATGCAGTACTGTCCACCTAAAAGTGCAGTACTTATCCGCCTGAAAGTGTAGTACTTTATTAATCTTTCAATGCAGTACTTATCCACCTGGAAGTGCAGTACTTATCCACCTGGAAGTGCAGGACTTATTCTTTTCAATACTGGAAATGCAGTTTTTTGTGAACTAACCAAACTAATTTTGAATTTCAGAAGCACCAACTACTTACGGTTTTTATATCAGGAGACATAGTAGATGTAAGTGATGACGAATTAGAATATTGGCTGAAAATTCAAACTTCTCTTCATTTTGAGCATATTGAAGGATATACAAAATCAATGGGGACACGTTCATTTTCTTACGCATGCTGATGCTTCAAAATTTTGTCATAATGGAAACAAGTCATTGAAGGGCCACAACAACATAAACAGGATTTTGTAACATTTTCTAAATCCACATTCTATAGATCTGAAAGAACTGTTGATTATGACTAAGTTTATATTTTAATATAATGTGTATCTAGATTTTATTCATCTCCTTTTTCTTTTTAGAAGCCTATCCAGGATACTACTTCAATTAATACCTCCACTGTTAAATCTTCATCTTACTATACGCCATATGCTTTAATTGAAAATGATGAATTCTATTTGGTAAAATTTCATACTCCAGGAGTTAAAGATAAAAATCAAGTGGACATTGAAATTGACGATAATGATCGATCAATCATTATTATTGCAGAAAGTGTGACATAAGTTGAACCATGATTAGGAATGATCTACCATCAAAAATTGAAATCATCATACATCACTAGTATAAATAATAGAAAAAATAATTGCTCCTTGATTAACAAGTCTAACTTCTTGTTTCTCAGATTTTACTTGAAATTTGTAAAATTTGTATGGAGGCGGCTTAGTTTATAAAATTTTTTTTTTAACAAGTTAATTATGACTGATGCTATTGAATTACATATGTATTATAATATTTAGAAATACATGTTTTAAATCTACTAATAACATGGTTATTCATTGTAGTAGAAGATGGTCTAAAAATTGACTAAGAAAATGGTGGAGAAGGAACGAATAATCAAAAAAATGGTGGAATAGGAATGAATGATCAAGAAAATGACGGAGTAGGAAAGATTTAAAAAAGGGTTCATCTGAATTTCTTCAAAATTTACCGGAAGAATCACGAGCTGTTATGATGATTTGTCCCCAGAGGCGAATATTTATTTTAATACCATTAAAAATAACGAAGATAAGACGAATTATCTCAAATCAACCTTAGCTAATCAAAAAAAGCACTGTAGCAAAGAAGTATGTTATGGTTTTTTTTTAGATTCACCGAGTTTTTCACTTAAGTAATTTTAGTTTCTTCGCATTCTTGATTTTCTTTCTAAAATAGGTATTGGCCATTAATTTTCTTACTGCCGTAGTTGTTCTTTTAATGACTCTCAGTGTTATTATAGCTAAAGTGGTAACTGGGTCGGGAAGTGAAGTGTTTTCAATAATTTCGTATAGCATAACGTATATTATCCAATCAATTACAATTGTATTGGTTTTAATTTGTGAAAAAGGTTTTAATAAAGAGTGCATATTTTATGTATTAGTGCCATTATTCCTGTCTGGTATAGGAATGGGAGTAATGGCTGGTTATGATGCAAAACTAACATTAGCGATATCATTGTTTGGACCAGGAGTGGTTTTTGCAGGCTGGATAAAATATTTGCTGAAAGACTGAAGATTTTATTATCATGAATGCTAAAATAGCGATCTGTGCAGGCTTTTTTTTATTCATTTGCGTAATGTATCAAGATGTACCAATATACTATTGCAAACATATAAAAAATATAAAGATTTGTTCATTTCGCTTTATTAATACAGTGATAAAAAATAAAATACAAAGTTTGGAACGTGTGCTCCTTGCACTTCTAATGCCATTCGATAATGACGGAAGAAAACATTAAATTCTAATCCTCGGTCGATATTCAACCACGATCTGAGGAATTTCTCCTGAAATTTACGATTTTTCTTTGATTCTAATTCTTTTTTAAGTTCATCTATATCTTGCTCCAATTTACAACTCTAATTTTAAGTTCAGCGTTCTTGGCAACGGTATCTGACTTATTTTTCTCTGGCTTCTTGATTCTGCCCTAAACTCAGCTTTTTAAGCATCACGCCTGGTATACCCTCCTTAATCTGTTCTCGAAGCTCAGTATACATATCCTTAATATCAGATTTCGCAGCCTTAGTCTTAGCATTCTCAGCCCCAAGTTCTGTGATGCGCTATTTCAATACTTCAAGCTCAGATAGGCTAACTTCACCAACTGACATGATTAATGATAATTTATACACAAAGGAAATATTCAATGTTATGTGGCAAATGTAAAGTGCTTTACTAATACATTCGGAAATCTGGCATTGAGACGTAACCCGTAATACATGCAAAAATAAATACATGTCTATGCTAATATACACAATTATTCCTTTTCGAAATATCCCTGGTCCGTTGTTTTTTCAATGCTGATTCCTTCTCAACATCCACCCTATACTTCAACAAACCAACAATAACTTTCATTACCCGCTTCACATTTTTACTCATCTCCCTTTCTTCTTCCGACCTTCCTTCAAAGCAGACTCAGAAAATCAGATATTGAGATAAAATAACATTTCGTAGCCATTGTGACGATTCCGTAAATATAGTCAAAGTCATCTCCAAATGCATCACCAGACTTACGCTTCACTTATTCTTGTTCACTTGTAATGCACTTTCACATTGAACCAAATTCTGGGCGAAACCCATGACCACTTGATGAAGCTTCCCCTCTGTGATACATATCAGTTCCTCGAGAGCCTTGGTTGCGTAGTCAATCTGACCACTACTTTCTTCACCAACGATTTCGAGCTGAGAGGCCAAGTTAAGGTCTTTTTAGTTATTCTCTTGATGATATATAACAAGACGTGAAGGATGGATGAGATATATTCACGACGCATAACTTCATTGCAACCAGCAAGGTCCCTATATTACACTACCTGCGCTTTATTTCCCTTATACATTGCTGCAACTCCTCATTGTCATCTTTGAGTGAGTAAGTTTCTTATAGCGCAGAATGAGAAAAGTTAGCTTAGCTCCGCAAAATATATCAAGAACACCAGCGATTGGAATTTACTTGGTGGAAATTGTCGGATTGTACCTATACCATTGACCATCAACACCATACTTCACTAACACTTCCTTCAAACTGCAGTACGAGGAGAAAGCCCGTAATCCTTTCTCCTTACATCCCTGATAAAGTCTGCAATTTCGACCGCAGGTCCAAACATCTTTGGCTGAAAGCATTTGGTGCGTTCGTTGACGAAGATTAGCACTAGGTGGCCTATTACTTCTGTATTATGCCACCTTTTTGGATTTGGTTGTTTCAAGATTGTTGACCTGCACTTAAAATTCTTATCGCCTAGTTGTTGTAAATTTGGTATCTTATAATTTTTAGAGATAGATGTTGGTCATTGTACATGCAGTGGCACATGAACATAATCATTCAATATATTGAATCACGAAGCCCCTTCATACTATAACTGCGAAGCTTTTCTTAAGGAAGGCACGGCCAGTAATCTCTTTGTCTTCTAAAATTTTGAGAGCTGTGTTGCTAAGCCCTAAGTCCCCTTGTAGAAACGAGATAAGCTCAACCGTATTATATTTTTTTATTTCGTCCTGAGCGAGTCATTTCCAGCAAGGTAGAAGCAGAGATAGGTGTATTAGTTTCAGACATAGTGCTTTATAGATAGTTTGGCTCAGATAAAAATGTGTTACATTCGGAGAAAAATAGAGTTTTATTTCTGATGGAAAGAGTTAATATAGGTTTTTATGTCACACAGAGAAGTTGGGTGATTTCATTATTGCGTAATTACATGTGACAATTGTACTATGACACGAATACTGCTCCTATTTCACATTAAATAGGAATGAAGTAGGTCATATTTCTTTAGGAACGCATTGAACCATTGTGCTCCAGGATCTCTTAATTGCTCGGAAGAAATTGCATCCTGAATCCACGTTAGCTTGTTTCTCATTTTTCTCCATTGATCTAAAAACCCAGGGGATGTCTTGTTGGCCCCGGTTGTTTGATTTCCTTATGATTTTACATTAAAAAAATCAAAAATTATATAGCTACAGTAATTGAATTGATTTTATTTTATTTGTTAGATTCATAAAAATTCTCATCTAATAGTATTTTGCATTTGACTAATTAAAATTTAAAGCTCCTTATCATGTTTAACACTTACTTGTTAGTAAAAATTTAAAAGTTTATAAAATTTAAAAATTTATGCTTTATTAATATTTAAATTAACAAATACATAATAATATTATTAAATCCAATCCTAGAATTTTCTAGTTTAAGAAAAAAGTAATACTGTTTTCAAATTGAATAAATTAAATAGGTTTAAGATAATATTAATTCTTCATCCATATCTTCATTTATAGAACATTTAAACCATAATTTAATAATACCTAAATTATTATATTTTTCCAAAATTTCCAAGTTTTTATTATTTTCAAAATATTAATAAATATTAAAAAAAGTAATTTCTTTGATGTTCTATTTTTCCAGCCTACAAAAAATGATTCTTAATCTTCTGGAGAAACATCAGATAATGAATAACTGAGTATTTTTAGTTCATGAAAATTATTTGGCGAATAATTTACAACTGTATCCAATACTTACTTTCTTTTTAAATACATACTATTTTTATTGTCACAACGAATTTTAATACTTTCTAAGTATTTGCAATTGATAAATATAAGTTTTAATAAATCTATTTCATCATTATTAAATATTATAAAAATCATTCTAATATTTGGACAAAATTTAGCAATAGATAATCATAAAGACTTATTCATTTCTTCCATATAAAATATTTTAAGATTCTTTCCATTATTTTCTAAAAATTTATTAATTACATACCGATACTTTAAACATTGATAAAGAATTTTTAAATTTCTAAATTGGGGAAATTAGCATATTGTAATTATTAAAATCTTCAAGAAAAACTCCCTCAGTGAATGAAAATATAAATTTTTGTAAATTTGTGAATAAACTGACAAATGAAAATGGTAAATCATTTTCACTATCATAAAGTTGTAATTTTGTTATAGTTTGAGAGTGTTTTATTATAGCAGGTATAATAATTGCACAACTAACCCTATTACTAGATAATAAAGTTAAATTTTTTAATTTATTTTGTGAAGAAATTAATTCTTTTAACCCATTTGAAACATTTTCATTAAATAATATAGAAATTAATTGTAAATTATGACATATTTGAGATAGTTGAAAGAGAAAACTTGAAGGAAGATTTGAACTCAACATAATTCTGAAAGATCTCTCGCCCCAGGAAAATAAGGGAAAGAAATCTTGGAGTAGCAGGTATTGTAGTAGCGGGTATTGTAATAAGGAAATATTTCCAAAGAAGAAATTTCGGTTGTAAACATTTTAATAATTTCATTCACAACTAAATCAATTTTATCATGTAAGAATTAAACAATAAAGAATTCAAAGTAGGTATTGAAATGGGAATTTTATTTTCATATAAGAGATTTTTGATTCATTGGGAAGACTAGCAATTAATATCCTAAGAATTGATGATGATTTCCTTAATGAATCTGATTGTAAATGGTTAAAATCCCAATTTATTTCTCCACAAGATTCTAACAGTTATTTTACACCAAAGACGATTAACTAGCAAACATGAATATAAAGTGGGTTTATCTTTCTCTAAATATTCAAGAATTTTATTCAAACATTCAGTTGGAAGTTGACAAGCCATTTTATTTTTTAAAAAATATTGGTTTAAAAAGGATTTAAAAACGCAAAAAAAAAAATTCTACCATCATTGACTTTTTGTGTAATAAATATACGGAGTTTTTCAAGAAATACATTGTGTGAGTTTTTCGGGATCACATTGTGTAATCTTATTTATTGTGCAACAAAAATGTAAGGACCGTAGTGATCCGTAGTGACTCGTGTTATCAACATGGGCATTCGGTTTTATAATTCATTATTTATACTATAAATAGTCTAGTTAATCATTTTGAGAAATGTTTCATTATGACAAATTTATAAATTTTAATCAGTAAATAGTTCTATGATAATGTACTGGAAGGAGATCAAAATTAACTTAAGCTTTTGTATGTCATAAATTACAATTAACCATTGTTTATTTTCAGAACGTAACTTCCTGATTTACCATGATAATGATATTTTCAAATATGTATACCAAATAGTTTGGCATTAATAGATCTATAAGGATAACACAACCCGAGTTAAATTAACTTACTAACAATGTATTAACGTTAATAGGTTTCAATCATTATTTTTATTAAATACTATTAAACAAAAGTTGTCAACATCTTATGATTTTATGATTATAGAAATCATGAATCATGAACATTAAAGTAAATACAGATAAATGATCGGTTAATGATCGGCACAAATTAAATAGCAAATAAAGTATTAGTGTTTTAACAATAAATCGGAAATAAACCAAATGTAAAATAAACGCAAATAATCAAATGTATGGTTAGAAATCGGAAATAAACAGTGTGTCTTTATT
>JADRCO010003166.1:0-10886 GCA_021464525.1 Rhizophagus sp. LPA8_4_AMF
AATGCCAAAACTGATAGTTCCTGCGTTTTTATATGTAAAAATGCTGATATGACTCGTATAAAAAAAGCACATGATTCATAATCAGCCAATAATATTTACGCTAATTACGTATAGCATAAATAATTACGTATTTACGTATTTTTCAAAAAATCTGGTAATTAATTACCAGGATTACGAATTACGTATTTATACGAAAATAGGGAATTACCAGGCCATGTATAATTGAAAGTACAGATAATTTTTAAGAGTAAAAATATAAAAGCATCTATAGTAAACTCTGAATATTGAACTTATTAGTTACAAATATATTATGAAAAAATAAATTCAGTAGTTCAAAAAACTTTAAGAAAAAAAATCATGTTAAAGAATTATATTGACATATTGTATTATACAAAACAGTAAATACATGTTGTAAAGTGAAAATCAGGAGGTTCCACCACTTTATCTTATTAGATTCAAAAAACAAAGAAAAATGAGGTTAATATTACTTACCAAAACAAACTGCGATAGCTCTCGCTACACTAATTTCTTTTATCTTATTTTAACTACTATTACTTCTGGCTGATAGAACTCAAACATGCAGGCATTTTCATTTTATTAAAATATTTAATAATCACTGACTTTCACAGGATCGGGTCTTAGGTATATTATTATAAGAACAATTATTTTTATTAAGCTAAAAGAACTAAAAGCTTACTGTGAAGAAGGTGAAAAAACTGACTTTTTATATTAATTACATTTTTATACTACATTTTCAATCTATTATTTCTTTAATTTTCTTTCTTTAAGATCTTTCTTTTCTTAGTGTAAACAATAATGTAATATTTGTATGAGTCATAATTACTCATAATTAAAGTTAATAAAAGAAAGTAAAGAAAGAATCTAAAGAACTAATTTTACGATTTCATTCTTTTTCCTATCGGCTAATTATTTACCCATCAGTTAAATATTTATCTGAACTAAACTATGTTGCTAATTATAATTATACTAAAAATAAAATAAAAATGACTAAAAATAAAATAGCTAAATATAAAATAACTAAATATAAAATAATATAACTATACTAAATATACAAATAATAATCTTATATTAATTCTTCTTGACGCTACAATGTGAACCTTTAAATGAATATAAAGATGAATTGGATTTCTGAGAATTTATTGGTAAATATAAAAGAATAGTTTTAGCTGGCAAAAAAATGTTAGTGATAATAATTGTAAGAGATAATTTGACAAAAAAAAAATCACATAAGATAAAGTGCTTTTATACAATATATTGTATAATATATAAACAAAATTTTTAATATTTATAATTATTTTAGAGTTTTGATAAAAGTGGATTTTTTTCTGTTGAAAAATTACAGTATAAATAGAAGAAAAAATCATATGCCATTCATGAAAATAATTTATCAAAAGAAGAAAAAATAAAGTCTGAAGTAATTTTTACTTTATATGAAATATATGAATGTAATATACATACAACACTATGTTTTATTTAAAATAATTAGCATTTGCAGCTCAATCCTGCTAGATTACAAGCTTAAACATGAGAAATAATAAGTTTTTCAATATAAATAATATTTATTTATATAAATTCAAATAAAAAATTTATAATTTCATTTAAATAAATAAAGAAATTACCTATAAAATACCTCCATCTTATCTAACATTTGATGTAAACTGAAATCAAGTGTATCTGTCAACACTTAATAAGAATAATTTGATAGTACAAACACAAGTAAGTCAAACAGTACCTACTACTTCTACTCCTATTATTATCCAATTACCATTCCAACTTTATCCTAATTTTACTTTTCAAGAACAATCAACATCATGTAATTCTAATAATACAAATAGTAATGCAGTAATGCTCATTTAATATCACCAAATTCATTATTTTCAATTGGTAAATTTTTTAATAATTTAAATCAAAAACATAATTATAATGTGTATTCTAATTTTGAGAATACTTTTTTTGAAGAGAAAATCACTGTAAATGTTATCAGAAATTTATTAGATGATCAATTGCAAAAATTAGGAATAGTAAAAATTGAGTGGTAGAAAATATCAAACAAACAGCTCAACAATTTAAAATATATTAGAATATTAATATTTTTCTATAAATTAAAGTTGTATATTTTATTTTTCTAATAGATTGACTTTCTAAATAATATTTTTTTAAAAACTAATTTTTTTTAATATAAATTAATGCTTTAAAATATGATTTTGCCATTTAGGCATTATTTGACTACATGCAACTAATAATGCATATAAAGGATCATTACAAGTTTTCATAAAATTATGATTATTTCTATTTTATAATTTAATAGTTGAAAATGCAGTCTCAATGGGGTTAAAGTCAGGAAAATAAGGTAAAAGAAAAACAATACAACATCCTAATCTCTTCAATAAAGTCATTAAGTCATTATCATGATGGATTTTTGCATTATCCATTACAATTAGTGTTTTAAATAAACTGAATTAGATTGAATTTTAAATCTGGTCTGATTTGAATTCAGATCAAATTAAGTTAGATCTGATCTGATCCAAATTCAAATCAAATAAACTCTGATTTGATTCAATTCAAATCTAAGTCAATATGATTTGATTTAGATCTGATTTGAATTTGGATTGAATTATTTTTTTATTTAATTTTAGGAAAAGCCTCTGTACCACCCCAGGTGGTAACAAAAATTTACCACCCTATTATATTTCACGTGATAAAACACGTGTTTATCTTTCAAATAAAAACGTAGTATAGACACGTGTCTTTTCCAAATAAAACAATGAAACACGAAATTTTTTTTTTGAAACATTTCTTTTTATCCAATTGTATTACTGTTACAACGTTATATACAGTAAACCATCTATAAAATGGATAATCTCAACAATGTGCATAATCAGGAAGATTTAAATAACGAAAACGCGTTAGTTTTAACTTCTAAACCTGTAAATTCAAAAAAAAAGCGTCAAAAGGTTCTTCAAGAACTTCAAGTTAGTGAAAACTTAAAAAAACAAGCAGAGGAGTTAAAAGTTGGATATAAGTTTGAAAACTGGGAGCACGTAGACCAAGTTTTATATACATATGCTAAAATAAAAGGTTTTGTTTGGAGATTACAAAATACTTACAAACGAGTTGATGGAAGTGTTAGTAAAAAGGTATTTGAATGTCATCATGCTGGAAAGCCAAAATCATACAAAGGAAATAATCCCAGTATATCACGTAATACTACGTCTATTCATGTAGAATGTACTTGTTATATTAATATTTGTTGGCCAAAAACTGACTTAAATCCTCGTGTGATGACTTTTGAATCACAGCATATGAACCACAGTCTTAATATTGCAACAGCAATATTTGCCCCATCATATCGTAGTCTACCAGAAATAGTAGTGAATCAAATTAAATTTTATGTTGAAAATTCACCTTGTATAGGTAGTTTTATGATACGAAATCTTTTAAAAGCTGAATTTCCTCAGCAAACATTTTTGGAAAAAGATGTAACAAATGCAATTCAGCATTTCAAACAGGATAATTTTCATGAAATTAATGATCCAGATAATGACGCATTTCAGTTACTTGAAAAAATTGAAAATTATCAAAAAGAAGATTCAGGATTATTTATTGCTAAAAAATTAAAGCAAGGGAGATTATTTCACATATTTTGGATGGATTCTAAACAACAAGATTTATACCAACGTTATCATGATGTAATTGTAACAGACAATACATCAGGAACAAATAAATATCGCATGGCTCTTTGTTTTTTTGTTGGTGTTGACAATCGAAATCATACATGGGTATTTGCATAAGCATTACTTTCAGATGAAACATCAGAATCATATATGTGGGTTTTAGAACAGCTTTTAGAGGCAAATGATGGAATATCGCCATCTGTTATTATTAGTGATGCCGATACGGGTCTAGATGCAGCACTAAAAACATTTTTACCTTTCGTTAAGCATGTTCATTGTATATTCCATATTCGCCAAAATTTAGATCGTCATATACAAAAATTTTTAGGTGAAAATTATAAGTCTTTTTTATCTCAATTTTATTCTGTACGCAATTGTTTAAATGAGACTACATTCAATATTAAATTGAATCAGTTAAATGAGGCATTTCCTTGTGTAAGTAATTATTTAATGGGAACTTTAGGTAAAATTAAAGAATCATGGGGAAAAGCCTTTATTTGTATGGTAAGCAAAAAATTTTGTATTAGATTTAATTTCACGTTTGATTTTAGTAAATTCACATAACTTATTAAATTATTTATAGTATTTTACCGCAGGAATGACATCAACTCAACGTGTTGAGGGAATAAATGGCGTTATAAAAAAATATTTAAATTTACAAAACAATTTGGTTGAATTTTTTCAAGGAATCCAAGCTTTTCTCCAAGATCAAATTTCCAAGGCAGAATACCGAGATTGGGTTGAATCATTACCTCAAACAAATATTTTAGCTACATCAGCATCAGAGCGCATTTTTCCACATATAATTAAAGAGTTAAAGGAGTTTCTTACAATAGAAATGTATTTTATACAGAAAGCTCAACTTGATATTTGTTTAGAATATAATGCTTTACTAATACCCATAGAAGAATACGAAGCTTTTGAAGAAGTAAGTAAAAATAATTTTTTATGAAAATTTTATTTTTACTTTTTTTATATTTTTTCAAGTGCCGTAAAAATATTAACTAAGTATATTATATTTTATTTATAGAATGACATTACACAAGAGATCAATGATTTAAATATTGATGATCAAGTTGATTTTGTTCAAATATCCTTGAAATCACTTATTGGTAAAGTTGATAGAACGAATATAGTTGAAATTTGGCGTGTAACTTATCTAACATATAAGCCAAATTCAACGCCTCATTTTGTGATTCTTTTACATGATGGAAGTCATATATGTACTTGTTTGATGATTTTTAATCGTGGATTGGTGTGCAGACATTTTTTCCAGGTTATGATTCATAGTAAACAAGCAAAATTTAGTATTTCTTTGATTAAAAATGGTGGTTTAAACTAGAAGTTACAAATAATGATTGCAATGACTATAATTCACAAGAACAAGCATTTATGGATATAAATGGAGAAACTTCTTTAATGCATTCATTAACAATATTAAGTACACTTCGAGAAGATTTAAAAGATACCAACACAAATGATATTAATATGAAGATTGAATCACGACACTTGTATGGTAATTTATTTGGAATTGGACGTAAAATTGCCCAAATTGCTACTGAAAAATGCCGATTTGATATTTTAGAAGTTCTTAATCAAGTTCTAGAAGAATTATATGATGATACAAATGAAATTATCAATGAATCGAATAGAATTTTCAATCCTCATATAGTTAAATCAAAAGGAAGACCATGAAATAACCGATTTAAAAGTTCTGTAGAAACATGCAATTATTCTAATAAAAATGGCAGTTTAGTTAATTCCAGTGTTAGCATTGGACTCATTCCAATTGACCTAATTGGACTTTTTAGATAATTGGATAATTGGATATAGACTAATTACGCCCAATTGTCTAATTAGTCCAATAAACATTTATTGGATTTGGACTATATCCAAATCGTCCAATTGACAATTGGATTTGCAATTGGATTTGAGCCTAATTCAGCTAACCAATTAAATTTTGTGTAATATATAATAAACTGATAATCTTTTTTTCATGATTCTTCTTGAACGATCATTTTCTTAAAGATTGTGATTTTTTTACCAAAATGACACGAGAAAAGCATAAGTTTAGTGGATATTTCTTAATGTTAGAAGAAAAATCTAACAAGTATAACAACTATGCAGTTTGTCAAGATTGTATTAGGGCTTTAAGCTGTGAAGAAGCTATAAAACAGAAGTTTATTAATACTAAATGCGCATGTGCAAAACATCTTGAAAATTGTTCTCATTGGACTGAAAGACATATTCCGGAACAAACTAAAGAAATTATTCAGAGAGCAATGGATTATGGTTCAAAAAACCATACAAATGGCAACGAATAGCTGAGAGCGAAGTAGAAGTAAATTTACAATCACAATCACCAACACCATTTTCGCATGACCATTCTAATTTAAACAATTTTTTCTACAAAATATCGCATAAAAATAGTATAAGTAGTAGTACATCTGAAATTTCTTTTCAAAGTTTTGGTCCACTTGATAACTATATGTATCATGAAGTGAAATCTGAGCAAATGGAAACATTTGAACAGTTGTTATTAAATATTACAGTTGCATGTAGTTTTTTCTTTCGTTGAATTGATAATCCAGCAGTTAAAGAACTTTTTAAGTGGCTTAATCTAATGTTAGTATTGCCGAATCAAAAACAACTTGGTAGCAGAATTCTTAAAAAAACTACTAAGGCTCTTTCAGAAACTATTCTTAATGATGCTATTAATGATTATCTTGAAATCATGTTGGCCTTCGATGGTTGAAAAATGTAGCTCATCAGAATTTATTAGGATCTGTTTTATTTACTTCAGAAAATAACATGATTATATGGAAAGTTGAAGATATTAGCGGAAAAAGATGTACAGGGGATATTATAATAGATGAAACAAAAAAATCTTTTGAAGAACTTGAAAAAAAAAGATTAAAATTAATGGATTAATTACAGATTCTGCTTCAGAAAATACTGCTGCAAGGTAATTATAAAATAATATGATTTTAATTTTAAGTGATTTACTTTAATTAACATTATCAATATTAGAAAATGTTTGCGTCTTCAATATCGAGATAAGCTATTCTTATTATGTTTTGCACATCAAATGAATTTGTGTATTGGCGATATATTTAAAGAATCATCAAATTTAAATATTGCCGTTAAAGAAGCTATTAATTTGATTACTTTTTTCAATTGATCAAAAGTATGGCTTGGATGATTTCAAAATGAACAAACAGCTGCCTATAAGACTCATATTGCATTAATTACTCCAACCACTACTTGATAGAATTCACATTATTACTGCTTTGCTAGTTTATTAAAAACAAAAGTAGCTTTATATGTACATATAATAAATGTTATTAAAAGTTAATCTTAATATTGATTTTAATATATATTTTCTTTTAAGAATCTTGCAATAAAAATAGATGAAAATATTATTCCTGACAACCAAGATTTTTCCAAAAAACTCTTAACCTGTATTTTTGATAATAATTGGTGAAATTATATTAAAAAAATTGAGACCTTTTAGTCCTGTATTTTTGATAATAATTGGTAAAATTATATTAAAAAAATTGAGACCTTTTAGTCCTGTATTGTGTGATGCTTAATAATCTTCAGGCGGTAAAATTCACGACTGCATGAAGTTCTTCATGGGTTTGGTAATGTAACCATGATACTTAAAGGATTTGATGATCAAGAACTAACTAATAAACTTATTACAAAAATTGAGCGACGATGGAAGGATTAGGAGTAACCACTCTTGTTATTATCATTTTTGTTACACCCATTTTATTGTGATACAAAATTTAACCCTGCTATTTTAAACTTATCATTTTCTCATTTAGCAAAATGGGTTTTGTATTATTATTGTGCATGGTTTCGAGAAGAACTAACAATTTTATTATCTGAACTTGAAGATTATCAATCAAAAAAATATCCTTATACTGAATCTATTCCTAAGCAATTTAAAAATAATATTTTAGATTATTGGAATTTTACAAAAGGTTATTCAAAGGAATTATATAAAGTTGCCCAACGAATTTTTTCAATTACTGTATCAACAGCATCTTTGGAACAATTGTTCTCAACTATGAAATGGTATCATTCGAAACAAAGAAATAGGTTAAAGGTATATATATTTATAAATTAATTATAAACAAAACTATATTTTATTTGGTATTTAATCAGAGAAAGTGCTAGGTTTAGCACAGATTCATGCACATATGCAAAGATAACAACAGATTCGTGAATTAGATTTTTATGCAAAACAGTACAAAATGATTATAGCAAATACTTCATATAATACAAATCTAGAGGATAATGATGATGTATTTGTTCTTTCTGATGGCGAAGATACAGAAATCAATGATGAAATAAATGAAAAGGATATTTATTTGCAATCATTAGCTTCTGTTAATGAATGGAGAAATATAGTAACGCATTGGATAGAGATGATCGAAAATGAATTTCAAGAAGAACAAGATGATGAAGTAGCAAGTTTTATCAATACTTATGATATTTCAATTCATAATATTAAATAGTTATAACATCCTGCTATTGATTTACAAGCAAAATGGAAGGTAAAAAATATCTTTGTGGAAAATTTAGAATCACCAAATTATCTGGAAGATTTTATTATTGGTAGTTAATATTAGTTATAATAAACATAAATTTTTACAAATAAAATTGAATTTATAATTGTGTTATTAAATAAAATCGTTTTTTATTGGTTGATAACAATAGTTGGAATTGGACTAAGTCCAATTATCTAATTGTTTAAGTGATCTAATTGGTACTAGTATATTAAGTCCAATATCCAATTGGTCCAATTGTCTAATAAGTCCAATTGCCAACACTGGTTATAACATTCTGCTATTGATTTACAAGCAAAATGTGAGGTAAAAAACATCTTTGTAGAAAATTTAGAATCACCAAATTATCTGAAAGATTTTATTATTAGTAGTTAATATTAGTTATAATAAATATAAATTTTTACAAATAAAATTGAATTTATAATTGTGTTATTAAATAAAATCGTTTTTTATTGGTTGATAATAATAGTTGGAATTGGATTAAGTCCAATTGTCCAATTATTTAAGTGATCTAATTGGTACTAGTACATTAAGTCCAATATCAAATTGGTCCAATTGTCCAATAAGTCTAATTGCCAATACTGGTTAATTCAATTCAAGATACTGATGAACAAAGTAATTTATAAAATAATAATAGCAGATCAAAAGCATGTAGTAATTGTAGTGCAACTAGCCATAATATTTGACAGTGCATAGCACTATGTAAATCGTGTAAAAAAAATGGACATACTTATATAAATTGCAAAGGAAAAAATGTAGTAAAAAGTGATGCTTCTAATTAGAATTACGTTGAATTACTTTATTGATGTTATTCAATTAAAGATTTAATAAATTCTTGATGTTATTGGCAAATTTCAACAGTATGTATTTATCTAATCTAAATTTAAATCCATATCAAGATCCGATCCAATTCGTTCTGATCTGAAGAATGAGGGACATTTGGTAATTTTTCTAGATCAAACAAATACATACTACTCATCCAACTATTTAAATAAGATCCAAATAGGTTCCTAAGAAAAAGGAAGAAAAGTACATTAATAATGTTCCCAAATCACAGAAGAAAAAAAAAAAATAAAAATAAAAAACCGCCTACTTACTACTTACAAATTCAAGCTGAAATTCCGTATATCCATTATCCAAGAAAGAAATCCAAGCAGATTTCTAAAAAAAGAAAGAAAAAGAGCGTTAATAACGCTTCCAAATCAGAGAAAAAAAAAATAAAAAATAAAAAATTGCCTACTTTGCACTGGTGTTGCCCAATCCTTTGGAGCTTCTGTTAGCTTTCCAACTCCCCAAGCGAAATCCCTGTTGAAGTACAGGGTACTCCTTCTGAAATGCCATTCCCCGTTACTCAAATGCCGGCTTCCGTATATTTACAAATTTCAAAGTTCAACCGAAATTTTATAAACCCATTATCCAAGAAAGAGATCCAAGCAGACTCCTAAAAAAGAGAAAGAAAAACATTAATAACGCTCCTAAATCAGAAAAACTGAAAGTATAGAAAAACGACTATTATTACTTACTCGAGACGAAATTCAATACCTATTATCCAAGAACGAGGCCCAAACAGTTTCCTAAAAAAGAGAAAGGAAACGTTAGTAACATTCCTAGATCAAAAAAAAAGCAAAGAAAAACTATACCAATAATTAGTTTTTAAAGCCATGTCAAAACTTAAAGGGACATTCAATAAAAAAAATGAATAAGATCACGTCTTGTTTGAATGCTATTGTGTTGCAGCCAAATGATACACAATGATATATAAATATAAGGTTTTTATTTAATTTCATTAACCAATAATATTCAATTTAAGGGAGGGTGGTAAAAATTTGTATACCACCTCGGGTGGTGACTAGATAACCTCATATTTAAAATATACTTAAAATTATATGTATAATATATTTAATTTTTACCCAAATACTTAAAATATATTTAAATTATATATAAATTAAAATTTAAGTATATTATAAGTATATTTTTTATGTATTTAAAATATACTTAAAATATATTATGATATATATTATAAATATATTTTAAGTATGCAAAAAATATATTTATAATATACTTAAATTTTAATTTAAGTATAATTTAAGTATATTTTAAGTAGGAGCTTACTATTTATTGCCGGCAGTGATCATCACCAGTGTCACGTGTAGGGCTCCAATCGGTATAGTTCAGTTCAGTAGTAATTGCCAAAACTGAAACTGAACTGAATTGATCAGTATCAGTAGAACCCCGGAAACTTCATATAAAGGTTACCGGTAAACCAGGTAAAGTTATTATAAAAAATCAAAAATTGTTATTGCTTAAGTCGGGTAATATTATTATAAACGCGATTTAGGTTTTTTGTTAAATTGGGTAAGGGCCAGATTGTTATTATATAAAATGGGTAATGATCTTATGATTAATTTTTTCGGTTGTTACTATAATGGGTAACGATTATATATATATTTTTTAAGAGGGTATTTTATATATACCATATAAACGTTAAAAATGATTGAAAAAATTTTTTTTTTGATTTTTATTTTAAAAAATGTAAGCCAAAAGTTCCAAAAATACTTCTACTTTTCCAAGTTTAGAATATTTTTTACCTGATAATGAATATGATTCTGATGAT
>JADRCO010003167.1:0-10883 GCA_021464525.1 Rhizophagus sp. LPA8_4_AMF
TTTTTTTTTTTTAAAAAAAAAAAAAAAAAAGTGAAATGAAAAAGACTTACATTGATGCACCGCCAATTGAATGGCCTATACCAACGATAGGCTTCTTTATTTGGAAATAATCTATAATTTGAGAAATGTCATACGCAAGATCCCACCATCTCACTTTTAAATATAAATTAGTAAAAATGATAATAATTTTAAATTAAAACACTTTAAATTTAAAAAGTTACTTACAAGAATCAGGTAAAATTTTCTCATTTAATATGGCACTATCACCGTGATTATAATAGTCAAAAGCTAAAATTTTATCAATATTTAACTGTTTATGATCGAATAACGATTTTATAACAGGTTCCCAGATTTCTTTATGAAATCCAGTTGCATGAGCTAAAAGCATGTTTATTTCGTCTCCGGAATCATTTTTTTTTACTTGAGGCTTATAACAATTAACTGATAATCTTAACTGAGCATTATTTTTCCCGGGAAAATTACGAAATTTTGAAGCGGGAATAATGTGATTAGTTATTTTCATGTTTTTGAAAAAAACAAAAAAATGAAAGGGAAATATTTAGTAGATTTATATTTGTAGATTAACAAAAATTGAGATTAGTCATCTTAAATGTCGTTCGGTACATCATGTAATTTAGTCACACTAATTTAATATATAGCTTAAAAAAAAAAACTAACCTAATTTATAAAATATTTGGCAAGTCTTGCATATGATTTCAATTTTTTTACCTAATTAGAATCGTTCATAATGATTTATTTCAATCAAGTTAAAAAAAGAAAAAGAAGAGCAAAAGGATTAACTTAAAAGGAAATTTTTTAAATGCATTTAATCGAAGTTTTTAAAATAAATGATCTGTACTTTTGATATGACTACGGTTAATTTCATAGATTCGGATAATGACAATCATATTTTTTGTGCAAGGAGTAAAATAAAATATTTGAAGTATAAAAAAATGATTGGAGGATTAAATGAGCAAATTAACAATCGACCAATGCGGTACATGTATCGCTATTTGCTTATAAAAACAATAAGAACCAAATTAATGATTTTTTTTTATTCTGAATATGTAAAACATATTACGGTAAAAATCTTGCTTTAAAAATAGAAGTACAATGTGAAAATAAAATTATATATCTTGTCACATTCTTATAAATTTTTAAAAAACACGTACCTATTAGTAAGCATTTCAATGATGAATAATCTATGTATCTGCAATGTATAATAATTTCTTATAAAATAGTTAATTGATTGTTTAGCATATTAAGTATAAGATCGTTTTAAAAAAAGAAATGTTTGTAAATAAACTGTAAACATTAATAGAATTTTTAATTAATAATCAGGGTAAAAAAAGTTTTATAATTGTAAAACGGATTAAAGTAATTCTTTTTAATTCCTAATTCGACAAAATCAAGCAAATGAATTCTTTCTTAAACTTATTTCTTAGACGTTTAGGCGTGGCGTGTAACAATAAATTTACGCTTTCGTAAATTTCGTTAAATGGTTTTTTAATTAAATGCAGTTATTAAAATAATGCAATCACTACGTAATAGATCAGTCATTTCTTACGTTTGAAGAAGTGAAAATATTTCCCGATAATTTAAACTTAAGAAAATTTCCTCATTTGCTTCATTTGGTAAACAATTATAAATTTGGTAATCAACAAACTAAGTTGCATACATATCTTATTTTTTTTTTATCCAATCGGTATATTTCCCGCGAAAGTATTAATATTATTAACGTTTGAAAAATATTTAACCACGGCTTTATTGAAGTGCTTATAGTCAAGAAAAAAATTGAAATTTATGAACAATTTTTTATCTTAATAAACAAAAACGAATGATAAGTCATACTCACAAAAAAGGTGAACAATGGTAAATATAAATATCATCGGGCTTCGGGATTGTGGAATTGTATAAGATAATACATGCATATCTTTCCTTTTTTGATTCATTGTTCTATGGCACAGTATAGAGCATTTTTGGATTTGATTTTCATCCTGCTGATCGAAAAATGATCTTTGTAAAAAAAAATTTTATTTTTATCAATTTTTTTTAAATTATTATAATAACAATGCATATATTATTGTTATAAAATTTTATTTATAATGTAATGAATTAAAAAAATTAAAATTAAGTATCACGAACTCAATTTTTTTTTTTTTGCTTTGTTTATCTTTGTATTATAATACTGAATAAACTGTGTAATTATTGTTTAATGATTTTTATCCCTCTCTTTTTTTTACACAACAGAAAACATTTATTATTAACTAACGCAAATAAGGCGCTATCCAATAAAATTGTAAAACTTTATACTTCAAATGTAGAACAGGATAACATAATGAGATATCATCTATTCAATTGGATTTCACGTAAAAAACTTTACTTTGATCATCTGATTCGATTTTGATAAAAATATATAGATAGATAGGGTAATTTTCATATGAAAATTCACCAATTTAGAGAATTCGTTCATTTAAATTGTACGTATTTGAATCATACAACATTAGTTCTCACACTCTGATGTATTCTATTTATCTATCTACTAATCATTCGTTCTTTGTCTGTCTCTTTTCAGTACATATTCAATTAGAATATTCTAAATTCTATTAAAAGACAAATGTGATGTTTGTGTGATATGTCATTAACGTCTTGTATATATATATATATATAATAATAATAATATAACACAGAATGACTTTATATAAAGATTAGCACCAAGCTTTAATGTTTTATAGATGAACCAATAAGAAGTAAGTTTTGCCCCCATTCCATCATCTTTTTCTTACAGTACAGCCCCATATCCTGCATTTACGAAACTTGCATAGAAAACAATCTGATTTCATAATAAAGAAGTAATCGATTTGGAAATGAACACGCGAGATGAACGTCAATATACTCATGAAATTACGTATATATATACACACACTTATCTTTTTAGATAAAATACCTCTCTCTACTTCCTACGTTAATTGTGTTTTGAATTATCATCAATAAAATATATGTAACCAATAATATTTTATGAACTAGTTATTTAGTTATTTACTACTCCTTTTTTTTTTCTTTGTCTTTTACTTTATTTTAATTACTTCTTCAAACATTAAACAAATTATACGTATGTAATGAAAAAAATTTAAATATATACTGTATTTTATATTTATTAGTACTTGATATAACTAATCAAAAATAGAACAATTGAGGGGGGTGGTTTACATGGTTTACAATTATAGGCTTTTGTGTTCGCATACATCAAACCGGAATTTTTTTACGCGATTCGTAACGTGTTTGTGTAACTATCGTCATAGGAAATTTCGGCGCAGCTAAGTTACCGGTAAAAAAATTTCAAACAAATTATCGAAGGTTTTGGAAACAAATCTTAATAATATAATTTTCAAAAGATTTCTTTTTTTAGAATTCTTTACGATAATGATAATTAAAGAAAGAGTCTAAAAGAAAAATTTGGTACGTGTTATTCTTACTTATATAAGCAATTAACTTACATTTCTGATCATTTTATACATTCTTTTACTTCATTTTGCATACAATTTACGAAAATCTTATTGTTCTCGCACATTTTATATTAATAATGTAATCAGATCTTATACAATTATAGGTAGAATGAAGAATCTTTTTATTATTTTTTGGAAAGTAATTTCTGAATAATAACAACTTATGTTAATAGTTACATAAAATTGAAAAAATAAAGAAAAAATTTTCGATGAAAATTTATGTTTCTTTTGTTTCTTTCATATGTCATATGTCGCATATAATTATCTTTAAGATTAAAGCTTAATGTTTGTTAAGTTCATAGATTGATCATATAAGGAATATAAGAATTAAACGTATGAAAAAAAAAAAAAAAATTTAAAAACTAAAGATATTTAAAAAAATTATGAGAAAAAATACGAAATAATTGACATCGAAAACGAAATTTAACACGAAATCAAGTAATCATAAGCAAACTTTTAATCGTGACCAATCAAACCCTTTAATAATTGTAATAATTGCAAAGATTTAATATTATTTATGTTCTTCTTTTTTTTTTTTTTTATTTAAGATCTAAACCAGAATGGTACGTTATTTTCATAAATCGATTGAATTCCGGGATAAAATTCCTGAGGCTGCTGTTGTAAATATAGAAATGGATCGAAATCTTGTCCATAAAATATTTCTTCAATCGTAGAAGATATAGGAGATTGGTCGAATTCATCAAAAGCAGGAATCGAATCATTCGCTTGAAATTCTTTAACTGACGACTCAAGATTGAAACCTTGTGGAATCGAAAATTCGTAAGGAATAATAATATTAGGAACTTGTTGTTCAATAATCAAATTAGGATGAAATGTTTGAATTTCATGTATTTCACGTCTTGGAGGATTCAATTGAGAAGGAATGGAAATTGGTGCCGGATTTTCTCTTGGGGTAGTTGCAGCGATCCGGCGATTACGACTTGTCATTGCAATTTGGGAACGTTTTTTGTGAGTTGATTGAATTTCTTCTGCAAATTTTTTGTATTCAGTTACGAGTTCAGCTTTCTCGTTTCTCCATGAAATAGCAGCCCATCTCGATACATCGGTCATTTTATTTTGATAATCCTTTTCCATGAGAACTTTTGCGAAAACCGTACGATAAATAATAAATGCATTTGAAGTTTTTTTGCCACCGGGTTTCTTTGGCATAAATTCTTCAATGTCGAGATGGTTTGGTGGGGGTACTTCAACGTAAGGTTTGGGAGGGAAGGTTTGCTTTGGTGAGAATACTTGTTTATTTTTTTGCGTGGAAGAAATCGTTTCAGTTTCATCAATAATAGTCATGGTATTCGGTTCACTATCATTTTCTGAGACGTATCCTATTTTGCCATTGTTCGAAATGTTCGAGATGGTAAACCTTGGCATTTTTATTACGATAATAATCTCTTTATTATTATTATTATTATTATTATTAGATATCGCACAAAAATCTGGAAGCTCCTCAAATTTCTACTTTATTTATATTCGGAAGCGACTATGATCAAATTTAATAGAAACTAAGTTTTTTTTTTTTTTTTTTTTTTTTTTTTTTTTTTTTTTTTTTTTTATTATTATTTTATTAGGTTATATTATAAATAATTTATGAGTCTATTTTTATCTATTGATATAATATAAAAAAAAATTACGGTAATTAAGTCCGAGTTTATTGAATTAACTTACTATTAGTAATTTCTATTTCGTTACCAGATCAGTACTATTATAAAATTTATGATATGTGATAACTAATTTATCACAATTCACTTAAGTGGCAAAGCCATGCATAAATAAAAATTTTTTTAGTATTGGTTTCTCCTTATGATTAACCTACATAGTAATTTTTTCACTAATTTGGACGTATTTGTCTATATAAGTTTATATAATTACTGGAAATACTCCGATATAGAGAAATCAAAAAAAAAAAAACTTGTGTTACGTTAATAAAGATTTCTTATAAGTAGATAAATTTTACTAAAATTAGAATACAGATGATTAAAAGATGATTAACCCCGGGAAACAGCAATATCTAAATTTGGTAAAATATATTAAATTTAAAAGAAATTTTTACCTTATCAAAATCAAGTTAACATAAAGGAATCTATTTTACCGAACCATTTCATGTTTGGACAGACTCGGAATTCAAAAAAGTTTTGGGTATTTATAATTTGATGTAATTTTGCAAATATTTCGTCATATCACTTCATAAGATTTTTTTTATTAATTTTTAATATAAAAATTAAATTAATTTAAATTTCTTAATTTCGAAATGTATATAAATTATTATTTGGTAATATATTTTATTGTATTAATATAATCAATTCTTCTTTTAGCAAAAACTTTATATTTCTTTAAGTTTTCTTATTAATATAGAACATTTTTTTTATTAACTACATTAACTACTTTTTTTAACTTTTGAAATATTTTATCCATTAATGGAAGTTAATTTTACAAAAATTTCCTTATTTGGAAACTATTCTGTTCATACACATTGATTAGTGATCACAAGTTTACTAAGTTTACTACGTCATATATGGCACGTATTGTAATTCGTTCTATGAAAGATTTTATTATAATACAATTGATAGAAAATTTTTAAGTTTGACATCTTAAAGAAGTAATAAATAAAAGTGTCACTATAAAACAAAAATAGATAAATAATAATAGTGTCACACAAATGTAATAAATATAACACACATATCACAGATATAAAATTATTTTTTAATTTGAAATAAATGAATACATATCAAAGTACACCAGATAATGCATGATATCTAGAACATCACGTTGAATTATTTATAAAGTATTGATATATAATGTGCAACACTCAATATTTACATAGGTTCATTGGATTCATTGCAGATTCCTGTTTCGCGTCTGTGTTTGTGTACTTATTTCTTTAATAAGGTTTAATTCATAATGAATTATAAGAATATGGAAGGAAACCTTTTGTTCTCCCTTCTTTTTTTTTAAATTTCGAAAATCTTATGACCATGGGATTTAAATAATTGTAAAATAAATATTGTTCATGATTACATCTCTGTGAATTGATCATACGCGATAAACCAAACAATAATTTTGTGTTACTTTGTTTATTTGTACGTTATATTTATTAAGAATTTATAAGTTTTCATTAAAAATAAATATTCCCGCCTTGATATTTAAGATAAAAAAATCGATACTTCATTTTTCATATGATATAAAAAAAAAAAAAAAAAAAAAAAAAAATAAAGGTGATGATATTCTAATGACTCCTTTATTTCATTTTTATTTCCTTTATTAAAAAACGATTTGAAATTATTTATTAAATGTTACTTTATATAAAGTTTCATGTTTAAGAAAGATCCCATTTATAGTTCAGTACATCATTATACATATACTTATATATAATATTCATTCATCTAACTATAAGAATCGTTTCATTTATTGCATTATTAAAAAAAAAAAAATTATATGAATTTGCTTAAAATATGAAAATATTCATTAATATTCATAATTTTTAATTTTTATTAACTGTTAAAATAATTATGATAATCTATTTCACTTTTTTATCCATCTTAAAGGTAAAAAAAAAAAAGGTAAAAAAAAAAAAATTCTTTGAATTCCGGAAAATTTACTTTTTTTAATTAATTCTTAAAATAATTATAATAATGTTAATAATGCAATATTGTAATATTGAGGGGTAAACTTTTTAAGTTTTATTTATATTATTAATAATTTTATAAATTCTTTTTTGAATTTAGGAATAAATAAATAAATATAAAGATTATCGTACATATATGCTCATAATGTTATATTTTTTATGCTCATAGTAATAACAATTAGTTTGGTTTATTTTACATTATTTACATTATTTACATTATTTACAAATTTATATTAAATGTAATAACAAAACATTTCTGTAATGGTTTCGATGTCTATCATATTAAAAACGCATTTATTCATAATCAAGGTGCAATTGGTTTTTAGGTTTAAATTTTATAATTTTTTTTGTATAATTTATTTAATTTTTTTTTTTAAAAAAAATACTTTGTCAATGCAAAATAAAGAAAATTACTATTGTTACAAGGATCCCATCTATAATAATACTAATTAATTTTCTTTTTCTTAATTAATTATACTTTCACAATTACAAATATAGAATAATGAATAAAAATCTTTTAATTTCGTAAGATTCGGTATTAATATTTCTAATTGGCAATTATAAATTCCGATTTATGGTAATTTTAATGTATCACAGGATTCTAGTAATACGCGCAGTGACTCCGATCATTAGCCGCGGTATTTTAATAAAAGCAGGCAGCGAATATGGTAACACTTTAAAAAAATATTTCGGGTTTAACAACTTATAATTGGGGCTTTCATCCATCAATTGACAAATGTTCATATAAAAAACATTTTTATAAAATGATAAACCATTTTGGCTGACATCTTTTTGTTTCTTTCATTCGAATCATTTTCCGAATATGTAAAACATTATACATAATATGTGATATTTTTAAAAAATAACTCAGTGAAATTGTGAAAATAATGAAAATGAAAGGGTGAATAAAATCATTTTATCACCTTTTGAGTGGCGCGTAGACTTTATTTTCTACATTCAGTTTAATTATTTTTATATTATCAGTTATTAATTTACTTGTCTTCTCATATTGGAATTATTATATTATATTTGTCTATTCCTTGTACACGTGAATTTCATTCATGCGGCAAATAAAAACCGAATTAAAAATTATTCGTTCAAATTATGAAATCATTGTTTGAATAAGTCCGAATATTTACTCGGAAACTTAATAAATCAATATACATTTAGAGTGTTATAATAAATGTAACGAATGTATTTAATTGTAATATTGACTATAGTGAGATATCATTATTCTATGATCATAGATGCATGTAACTTTACTTATTAACGGACCTTTTATGCTACTTATTAAGTTTCTTAAACAATCGATAATAATTATCTACGAGGAAAAAAAAATCTACAAATTTAGTTATTAATGATGTTCGAAAAACAGATTCTAAGATGAAATATTTATTATTTAATGAAAAAAAGTTAAGGTTAATTTCACAACATATATTGTTAATATCGAAATTTGTCAAAGTATTGGTTAATTTTTCTTTAAATAGTTTATTGAATTCATTCTTGTTTACCATTTATGTGTTTTAGAATCACCTGTTTTCTTTAAAAATATCATACAATATTATAGATAAATTCTTTTTTATATTGCTACAAAACGTTAATCCGATTCTCGGCTTCATCTCAATAAAGAATACAATCTTATCATTGTTATATCATTGTTATGTTTAACTATTTTCATATACGGAATAATTATACGGATTTTAAGTTCCGAATATTCACGGAAAACTTTTCCTTATTCCCGCTATTGAATAAATGCGACCAATTAAAGTATCTATATTTTTATGAACCCGGCACGAAACAAAAGAAAATGGGATAGGTTCGCTTTTTATGAGATCAATCTTTGAAAAGCTTTTTCCGAAATTACTTGTTAAATAAGGAAAAAAAATCATTATTTACGATTTTTTTTTTATACATGATCTTTAGAAAAAAAAAAAATTTTTATTAATTTTTTCTTTTTTTTTTGTATTAAGTAGTCGATCATTTTGTTTACTAAAGTTATGCGAAACTTTTACGTGTAACTTCAATCGAAATAAGTTTGATTTGGAAGTTTTGAATATTATACATATTTGTTTGTATGACAGATGATTTCAACAAGATCCTCATGCGAGAATATGGTTTGTGGCTGCGCATCATTTCCATCGTGTTAAAAATTATTAAGCATATTTAATAATATAAGGAGGATAAAAATTCTCTAAATGGTAAAAAAGGATTTTTTTGTTTTTTTTTTCGTCCGAAAAGATCTTACGATTTTATCACATATATGTTGTATGTATTTATAATTAGGAAATTATAATCAACGGAATTCAAAACAGGCATTCGGTAATCGTTTTGTTGTGTTACTCGATTTTTCGATTTTTCAACATATAAGAATCGATTGAATAGAAGTATTCGGCCGAATAAGAATCGGTTTTCCAAAATCATAAATTCAAAAAAAAAAAAAAAAAAAGATAAGAAAATAAGATAAGAAAAAATTTTGATCAAGACTCTTTTACATTAAAAATTTTATCTTTTTTTTATCTTTTTTTATTTTATTTTTATTTTTTTTTTTTTTCTTATGATGGTTTTACAAAAAAATGATACAAATGATAATTCTACTATTTTAATGGAATTACCAGCTCCAAAAATTTTTATTCCTTACCCACAAACTTTAGATCCTAAAGAATTTCTTCCAAAAAAAAATAGTCGTAAACCTTGTAATGGGTTCATGATTTATCGTAAAGTGTATCAAAAACAATTAAATGCAAATTCGTACAGATTTAAGATGACTATAATTTCTCGTTGGGCGTCGGCCTTATGGTTGGAAGAAAATGAAAAACTTAAAGATGCTTATCGACAATTTGCATCTAAAATTGCAAAAATTCATTCAGAAAATCATAAAGCTGAATTAGATAGTTTGGATAATCGTATTAATAATATTAAATTATTAGCTACTCCTTACATCCCTAGATCTCAACAATTCATTTCTCCTCCATTAACTCCTTTAATATCTGATTCAATTCCTTCTATTTCGCCTCAATATTATTATTTTAATCAATCTATTCCTTATTCTGACTTATATTTAGACAATCAACAATTTTGTACTCCAAATGATCAACAATCTGACAATCATTTTAATCATTTCAATAACATTGAAAATGCCGAAATTTCGCCTTATAACGAAATTCCTTCTGTGGCTTCTCATGTGTTTCAAACTTTACCTCCTTCAATAGAACAAGCTTTAGAGGACACCAACAATTATTTTTTTGATGATTCTTTTTAATTACTTTTACTTCAGTTATATATCTCTATTAGGATTTTATTTGACTAATAGATTACCTTTTTTGTAATATAAATTAATTCTGCTTGTATATTACATTACATTATTTTTTAAAATAAAATTAAATGTTTTACCGATTATTGGAATCATTCCGATGTCCGGTTGATTAATAATAGAATATTCACAATGTTCCAATGTTCTAACGTTATACTGTAAAGAAATAATATGTAGAATAAAAATTGCGTTTAGTTAAATTAACTGATTTTGGTACGATTGAATGAATTTGAAAAAATCTAAAACAAAATAGGTTAAGTAATGTATATTACGTACATAGTTCATGAATCTCGGAAAAGCGACAATTAATGTTATTAATTGACAATTTATAAATTTTAATTATAAGGAATGAAATATGAAAATATGATATTTCCATTTTTTTTTTTTTTTTTTTTTTTTTTTTTTTTTTTTTTAAAAATTTTTTTTTTTT
>JADRCO010003168.1:0-10879 GCA_021464525.1 Rhizophagus sp. LPA8_4_AMF
AATATGAATTAAAATTGCATATAAATTATTTCAGAATATGTGCAATTTATTGTGATAAATAGGTTTACTTATAATACAAAGGCAATTTAATTAATAGGAAAAAGTTTATTTATAGCAGACTAGATTCATATGATTCAAATAAGGTGCGTCAGGTGATAATTTTAATCTGAAATGCATCAGATTCAATTTGAGACAAGAATCGATCTGAAGCACACAGATATAGATGATTTTTAAACTTGTCTAAAAATCAGAAAGAATATAAATATAACATTTGCTAATTCTTTAAGTTTATTTCAATAAAGTAATTAATCTGATAAAAGAAAGGCAAAAGAATGGAATACAGAGTATTCATATAACTATATTAATATTTTACTAGTTATAATATGCAACTCAAATAAATATAAGTTAGTCTCCATTTTTTTTATAATTTCATTCTATAAATATTTACTATTTTCTACTTTCCAAAATTTTCTAATTTAACAATTTCAAATCCTTCAACCATTTTGAAAATTGAAATATTATTATTATTATCAAAATATGTTAAATTCAAATTCTATTCTTTCATTACTTAAATACTTTTTAAACTTTTTACTTTACTTCAGTTTACTTCTATGTTAATTTCTTGCAGTTCAAATATGCTTATATATAATAATCTTTATTAGTTATATGATTAAAATTCTTAAGGAATTAGTTTGTATTATTAGAAGCAATCAGTAAGATTACTATTAATTTTATCAAAATATCTTTTAATGTAAAAGACAAATAAGAGAAAATATAAGATAGATGTGGTATTATTTAGAAGAACTTTGATTATTTTTATAATAGTAATAGAGGGATTGGTTTATAATTTGTAATGGATTTCATTTACAAGTTAAAACTACTTAATATAAAGTTTGTGAAGTTGCATTGATAGAAGATTCAGTAGTATTACAATCCAGATGAATCTGTCATTCATTCAATCCGATCTAAAAATAAACAGATGATCTGGATGAAAATCTGGATTAATCCAGATGAGAAAGTTATATATACATTCCAGATGATTCAGATCCAATCCGCTAAAACATAGAGATAATAGATGACAGATTGATCTGGATAAGCAAATACAGATTATATGAATGATCTGAATGGATTTCAAATTGGATAAATCCGCAGATTGATGGATTGATGGATTAATAAACCACAACACTAAGATTCAGAAGTGAATATAGAGCAGTTATATGAAATGGATATCAGAAATAATGTAAAACAAAATAGATGTAATCAAAAAAAACCAATGCATTTGATATTTTTATAAAAGAGTAATTTCCTTTAAGTATTAGTATATGCACTATATCAGTTTTACTAGTTTATAGAATTTCTTATAATCAAGATTTTTTTTTTTAATATAAAATATTATTTGCAATAAATATAAAATTAAATAATTTAAAAAATATTATTTAAATGATATTAAATAAATACATGTATTTTATTTAACTTTATCAGATGCTAAACCTTCACCTGTTAAAAAATCAAAAATATTTAAATGTAATTGTATAGTTTGGTATATATGATATGGAACTAATAATTTTTTTATAGTTATATTATTATTTATATTAGATGGACCTGAATTATCATATTTTTCATATTTATATGTTCTTATTGATTTATTAAGTAAATCTTTCAAAAAAACTTTTGTTATCTAAATATTAATAATTAAGTATATTAATAAAAATATAATGAAAGTTTTAAATAAAATAATTGGTTAATACTTACTTGAAATAATAAACTACCAATTTCTAAGTGTTGTTGCATAGCAATACTTTGATCTCCATTCTCAATACTAATTATACCATTTTTATTTATCAATTTGGTAGCAATCACACCTTCTAATTTCAACTTGTCAACTACGGACCATATCCAATCAATTTCCAGTGGATTCGAAATGTTTGTTGCTGTATACCACTCTTTCATTTTACTTATTGTTGTTTCTTTACTTTTTAGATTAAAAGTTTCATCCCCACCAATGTCAATATTCATTGCATCATCACCTATAATTTAAATATTTTATTTGTACATAACATAACGTGTAAAATTAAATAAAAAATAAGAATTTACCTTGATAATTATCATTATCCTCCAGCTCTTCTAAAATTTCTTTTGCGGACGTCAAACTAACTAATCGACGCTTTTTTGTTTGTAAAAAATGTGGCCTAAATTTGCATTTATAAGAAAATACTATACCATTACTGGATTTGGTTGAACTTGGATTAATTTCATGCCAACTTTCAGGACATCCGCAAGATTTACAATAATTTTGATGATGTCGTCTTTTAATTAATGAAACAGATACATTGATATTATTTGGAAGTAAAGATGGTTTAGTCGCAATACTTTGATTAAGAGCATTTGAATTTGGGGAATCTTCAAATTTTACAGGTGTGTATTCTTTCTCACGACACCAAAGAACAACTTGTCTAGTGGTCAATGATTGAGTAATTGTTTTGACTTTTTCATTAAGTGATGTACGTGCTAATGACTGAACTAATGAACGTATTAATTTCGCTCTGTTTATTTCTGAAGCTTTACGACGATCAAGATCCCAAGAAAGAAATGCCTTTGCTGACGTTGCAGTAGAATAAGGGAGAGTTGATTTTTGCGCAGCTAAAGCAGCTAAAGATAAGATTAATGGATAACTTTGAACAGCTTCTTTCAACAATGGTTCTAAATAATTCATATCTTCTGAGGTAAGCCTTTTATTATTCCATTCACTTTGTTTTTGGTCATTAGAAATTTGTTTCTTATTAGGTACAAATTGTTGAGGACTCTCTTGAACTACATTCAACTTGCGCTTCCGTTTATTATTTTCAGGAACAGGAGCAATAAATTCTGTATTTCTATCCAATTCAAGATCAAAGGCATGTTCATCTCCAAGTCTTTGTTTCCCACTATGAGTGTCATCAAGTTTCAATGCATGAATCACATCTACGGGCTTGTTCCTCTTATCAACAAAGAATATTTGTATTCTTATTGGAAATTCACCCCATCCATATCTAGTTAATTGGAAAGGAGGATCAATTACATCAACAATATCGTGAGGTTTATAACTTGGATGAAGATAAAATCGAACTTTGCGTATGAATGGTGTGACATTTAAATCATGAGGTGGGCCGGCAACGTATACCATCCATTTATGTGTATATTTTTGAAGATTTGGATCTCTTTTTTCTGAAGCAATCCATTTAGAAACATTACCAACGACAATACGACGCTTTACGTAAAATCGTGAACCATGATCAATTGGATCAAATACACTGCTACATGCAGGAATTGTAAATGCCGCAGAAATCGTAGTAACTTCCCGTTGTTGTAATGTTCCAGGTGAATTGTTTTGATCACTTGTTATTGAAACACATGTAGCTTTGACCATCTCGTTATTGTATTTAGACTCATCATGTTGACAGTTTTCAGCTTCATTATTTATTTTTAGTGGATTAATATCCGGAGGAGTAGCCTCATTTTCATTTTTCTCGATAGTATTGTCTGATTCTCTTGAAAGATAGCTCTCAATATTATTCTTAGGAGAAATCTCGTTATTTGTGTCTACGATATTTTTTTCGGGTTTTACTTTATCCTGATAATGAGGTGGTGTAGTTTTATTAAAAGGTGAAAAGTCTAAATCACTAGAATTACTGCTAATCTCGTCATCATCAATGTCTGACGAAGTATAATTTAAGCCTGAAACGTCAGAAGAATCTAGATTCATGTCATTTTCAGAATACTTTATATCACGATCAGACGTAGTATACAAAGTAGGCAAATTTTCGGAATACCCACTTTCTTGATTATTAAAATACGATTTATCATGGCGAATTGAATTTTCTTCCACTCCAAGATCAATATCTTCTTCAAATACTTTAATCGTTGGCTATCATAAATTGAAATTCAATTAGTTAGTGGATAATGGTATATCTGTTCAATATAAACAAACAAACAACATACCCTGCTTTCGCTAATGGGACAATAATTGGAAAATTAAATACGTTTATATTATTAGTTTTGTATTTCCAGGTTATTATAATTTTCTCGCATGTAAATAAAAAATGAATATACTTTGAACGACTTAACGATCCATTCGACTGACCCAATATTGTACGAAGCGAAGGTGGTCTAGTGACAACTCTGGATCTTGCAGGATGATCCAGTGGAATAATATTTTCATCCTATAAATTTAATTTAAATCTAGATTAATATAATACCTAAACACTAAACTAATAATACTGATAATTTACCACTTGGGTACCACAGATTAGGAGGGCTTCTTCATGATTAGGGAATTCTATCTTATGAGAGAGACGGCAATGGTTCAGAAATCCTTGAACATTGATGAATTTGGAACGATGACATTCAGGGCAAGCCAATCTATGAATTTCGAAACAGCATGTATTTTTGACCTGATAGCTAATCAGATGTATTAAAACACAGTTTAAGACTTACTTTACATAAATACCATCATTTCTACGCGAATACAAATCTCTACATGGATCAAAATAGTAATAATCGTTATCTCGAGTAGAATAAATTTTACGAGTCGAATGACGTGTTGAAGTCAATGAAGAAGATATAGATTGACTACTATTAGATTCCGATAAGTTACAAATTGAATCTTGGAACTTGTCTGGGGGTGCTGTTTAAACTTGCAAAATTAATAAGGTTTTCCTGATAAATCAAACAATTGATTATTTTTGAATGAAAAAAGTTTTCAGTTAAACTGCTAAACTTACGTTCCAAAATACAATGTTTAAGAGTTTCGAGAACCTTTTCCGCTTTTTCCAATTCTTCTTGAATTTTTTGCATTTCTCGATAACGTAGCAAAATTTCTAAATCAAATTGCGCATCAATGACCTTAGTGGCCTTTCGTATAGTCTCTTCATCTATAAATTATAAAAAATTAGATTTTCTTTTAACGTAAGTTTATCTCTGAACAAATTCTATATACCTCTTAGAATTGGTCTTCGTAATTGGGCAGAGCGATTCATAGATGATACTGAATTAGAAATAATTTGAAGCTCGTTTAATTTTCGGCATTTTAATCTTCAGCCACGTTATTCGTGTAACATTTATCCACCATGGGAATTTTTTTTGAAAATTTCGATATAGTTTTGGTCCGAACTATTATATCTATTAAGTTATTTTATAAAGGTTAGTATTAATTAATTTATACAATTATTTAATTCTGTTAATCAAATTAATCAATTAAATAATTTGTTAGAAATCTGTTAAACATGTGGAATCTCTCAATGGCTGTGAAATTTTTGAAAAAAATAGGAAAATCAAAAGCTGTATATGTATCAAATGAAGTAATATCATATATATAAAGATCCATTTAATATTAATTTATATGAAACTGAATTTCCAACTACTTGGTGATTTTATAGAAAACAATCTTCCAAAAGAAAAAGATTATTTAGTATTAACAAAAATTATTTTCAGTTATATTTTATACAACTGAATGCAAAAAAGTTTCATAAGATAATTAATTTGAATATTAAGAGTTTTAATAGGATTCTGATCTTTAAAATAAATTTAGTTATCTTGAATTAGATCAGTTCTAGTAAAACTAGTTTTAAAACTAGCCTTCATAATCTTTAGTCTAAAATCAGAAAATCAGTTCAGATAAAACCATTAAAAAATTGCCAAATTTTATGTTAACTTTAATAAAAAAATTTTATTTTTTTTTGTAATATTTATTTTTAATCACCATATATCTTAATTTGCTTTAATATTCTTTCAATTATTATAATTGTATAATAATAAATATTTCAGCCGATTATGACTAAATAATTAGTCTGGAGCGAAGCGATGAACTATATACTATTCGTATCAGTTACACAAATGTCCCGTTGTCCGCCCGCTCACTGTATGAGTCGATGGCCATCCTTTCATATTGGTCCTTTTGGTTACACTATACTCTTTGTTTATGCATGTTATAAAAATAGAACAAAGATGATGATGACGAAATACCGCTTATTTTTAATCAGAATAATATACTTCTTGTATATACTTCTTGTTTATTTAATTTTATATTTATTCGTAAAATAACCACTGTAATAAAATAAACTAACATTTCATATTGACAAAATATCCTTTATATTTTTGAAATATGCACTTTTTATTCAAAACAATAAATATCAATAAAATGTGAAGCTTTAAACTCTATGCCAACTGCGTCTTGAAAATAAAAATAAAATACCTACCTTGTTATCTATCGAGTTATCATGAAAGTAAGTCGTTCTTCTTCCGCCTTCCTTTCCTGTAGTCTGCTACTGTTTTTAATACGTTGAAGTCTATTAAACGTAAACTGTCTGAAATAAATGTCGCTAAGAGATCGAATGCATGACACAACGACGAACGTCAGTCTAGCGGTGAACTCTTTACTTCCAATATCTATTTTGGCCTTTGACAACGTCAGCCCTTGACTTTTATGCACAGTTATTGCCTACGCTAGGCAGAGAGGAATTTGTTGCCTAAAACATACCGTCCCAGATTTACCTTCCCAACTTCTTTTAATGGGCACTATTGAACAACGTTGTCTCCTTTAGTTGAAGTTATGGTGGATCCTTCATACATGTTAAACTTGATGAAAACTGCTACCGGAAGTGAAGGTGGGCCTTGATTTTGAACAGAATGTCATGTATGATTCCGATCGATCCGTTCACTAATCCTCCTTTGGTCCACAGGTTTGCTGTGAGCATTACTCGAGCTTCTTTAGCCAGTAATAACTGAGGCTCAAGTCCTTTGCCACATCTGAACTAGCTTTTTTGGCCTCGCTTCCGCCAGTATGTACTGCTAGAATCTTGGCCACAGCTCGATTCAAAGAACTGAGCGTCTCTATATTGATTTTGTCAACGTCGTTCCATGTTGTTAATAAGAATATTGCATCCAAAAATCTGTCCCTTTCCAGCTGATTTAGATTCTCTTCAAATCGTGTACTGAGTATCTTCCAATCATCAAGGGTGCTTTCTCCTTCTCGCATCCTTAGAAGTATGTCGCGAAATTCTTTTTGTTCGTTTGAATTCCCTGTTTGTCTTAGGATTACGTTGAGCTTGAATACTTCCCTTATATTCTTGTATGCAGCTATACCGTTATTAGAATTTACGTCTTAACATGTATTGTTGAAGAATATAAGAACATCGAGTACTGGCGGTAATTGACTAAAATCGCCAAGTAAAATGATAGATCTTCCTCCGAAGGGATCTTTTGAATTTTCAGGAAAAGCCTGTCTTAACCTCACGTCTATTACTGCGAGCATTCGATGATTGACCATGCTTTTTTTGTCAATGATTAGGTAAATTACTTTTTGTAACCTTTCTTGTAATTGTTTCAGTCGGCTACTATCAAGGTTGAGGTTTTTTTGATTGTGTATAGGTATGAAAAGCGTTGAGTAGATCATTAATCCATTTATGTTAAAGGCTGCTACTCCTGTAGATGTGATAACTAGCACCAGAGAATCAGTGTCGCTTCCTGCCATTTCGTGAAGTTTTTGATATATTGCCTTGATAAGATATGACTTTTCTGTATTAGCGGTTCCCATTATCATGATCCTTAACGCTTCAACCTTCTTTCTGTTGAGAATATCATCGTAATGTGATTCTATCTGCATAAATATTTTTTTGATTTTCATTTAAATTCCGGTAATCAATTGAATCAATATCGACTTCTCTTCCGTCTAATATGGCAGAATTTGAAGTGTTATTAATGAAGTTGGCAACACTACTGATGTCATTATTGGAGTAGTTTTATTGTGCGTCATTTATCCAATCATAATTTCGATTCATATTACGAAATCCAAAGTCAGATGCGCTATGTATGATCGCTTTGGATCCCATCTCCGCGAGGTACATCCAGTCATACCTATATTCTTCCCCATCTTCGGCATCAAGTGGCTGTTTGTCTTCACTTTCTTCGGCATATACCTCTTCATCGTCAACAGGTTTTCTGAAGTCCGGTGGTACTTCGTTTATCGTATTGATATGTTGATTGTATAATGTTGACCAAATGATATTACCATTTTCTGTAAGTTGTTGCATGCTTCGATGGTGAATGTGAAGTAGAACCTTTACTCTACAATAAGCCTCCTATTGATCTCTGTTACATTGAAGTGATGGTTATGGCCAGGTGAACTACATTCTCTTTTTTGCATCTTTTCCATTGACCCTTGGATAGCCTATGCGTAAGGTATAATTGAAATACTGAATAATCTTCTAACTCTTCCGGATGATCCCAATATGTTTTTAAAGTTGATTGAGTCATACGCCCAGAGTTTTCTATGTTCTCTCGACTACCTGTGCCTTGGATCCATCTTAACCCTTTCTCATTAAGATTTAAAGATACGAAGGAATAACTTGAATGATATATTGCAGTTCTATTAAGAAGGTGGCAGGTTTCCTGTGCTGATATATCACGTTCCGACATGCTATTTAGCAGAAGTTTTTGAATTGAAGTAAGTGAAGACTTGTCGGAATTGCTGTTGTTAATAATTTGGTTAAAGATCTCTGAGAATGCCTATGAACTTGGTTCTGCTTTGCTGGCATATTTTGATATATATTACAGCGCTGCATGAATGTTAAGAACTGGCTTTAAATTCATGTTCGCTCTCCATTCCTGTAGCTGTAGCCTATTATGTGGATTTATATACAGATCATTTCTGGTGGTGATTAATTCTGGCTGCCCATTTTTATCCTCACGAATAAATGTGGCACCAATGTGTTCTTTAGTGTAACCAAATTGACATCATTGACCACCTTCTTGATTTGTGCGTATACATTACGATGGATTGCATCTCGTGTGATGCTGAAGTTTGTTGATTAATTCGATATAATCTTGTGACTTGTTGTCGATTTCATTGCTACTTTTTTGACATGGGTGCTTTTCAGGTATGGGTGCATACATTGCTGGATTTATTGTGGTCACTATTGAATTGACGTAATTAATTACGTTCTTCATATCTTCTTCATTTTCCTTTAAATCCTTCCATTCAATGGTCGGTGCAATGCGCTTTTTTCTGATATCGTGCACGTGTATACTACCTTTGTGTTGCCATTCGTAATGAAACCACCAGTCCTCGAGGTCCCATTTTTCCTTAAGCATATCATTAAAGAAACTCTCAAATCATTTGGTAAAGAACCATGTTGCGATATGAGGGTTATTGATGATTTTTGATTGAGCGTCTCCGTCATCTGGCATAAGTCGATGAAGATTGGGCCAGTGAAAATCTGCCGTGCTGAATGTATAAAATATTAGCCCTTTGTGTTCTATTTGTTTTATCATATCTAAAAGTTCACCACGTCTCACTATCTAAAATTAGCGAGTGCCTCATAGGCCTTCCCCGTATCTCATTATCCTGTCTGCTAATCTTTGGTCTTCATTGGATATCATTTTTGAATATCGGAAATGCCAAGTTGATTTTCGCTTAAATTCTGTCAGATGTATATCCTTCCCTCTTGTAAAGCTCTCCACCTCATCGTAGAATTTAACGTGAAGTACCTTCATCTTGAGTGACGACCAAATTGACCATCTTTGTACCAGAGTAAGTGTTTAAAATACTCTGCTGGCTTGATCTCTCGTGGACGACTGGACCTGAGATCAGCTTTTCTGTGTGAATATAGAGCCAGAAACACCCTCGCAATATAACCTAATGTTTGAAATTCATTTATTGGACTTCTGTCAATCTCAGGTCACAGTACTGGTGGCTGGTTGCTTTATATGTGATCGAGTGTGTCATTAATCATGACATTTTTTCTTTGCGTTGAAGGTATAGCAGGTACAAACGAACGAGTTATTGTGTCTTCTCTGTCCTCTCCATTTTCATTTTTGTTTGAAATATCATCCATCTCATCAATTACTTGGTCAGATTTAATCTGGTGTATCTGATTAATGATGGACCCATTTTGAGATAAGGAATTAAGTATTTCATCGTCAATGATTATACCTTCATAATAAGGGTTATTTGCCTTTAGCCAAAATAACGCTTTTGCTATTTTTTCTTGACGTACGATGAAATTCCTGAATTCTGATGAGTCGTTTGCTGATTCTCGTCACACTATAAGAACGTCTAATGATGAGGGATCTCGTGGAAGGCATGTTGTGAACCTCCGAACGTTCTGTGAAAAATTAATTACATTGCCTTTGTAACCATTTTGCCTACCTCGTAGTCGATATACTGACATCACTGCAAAACTTGTGCAATGAGCATCTCTTCGATGTCAGTAAGTCTCTAAAGTTCTTCTGGAACCTCGCCTGGGTCTATATTGTTATCTTCAGAGAACTTTTTTGGTGTCTTCAGATCACTATGACAACGACAACACTTACTCATGATGAGAATCATATCTGGAATCTGTTCGTTATATTTGGGGCAAGTATTGTACTGGATGTTATCCATTTTGTTATGAAATTTCTGCAAGAATTTATGATCAGCCTCGCTGATTGTAGTGGCCGATGTTGAGCTAGCATGTACGTTTCAATTATCATCCTCTCTTTGAATATGTTCATTTTTATTTGTTTCGTTTATTTGCTGATCTTGTAAAAGATTCTTATTACGTGCTCACAATACGTGTTTACGATTACTTTCCTGTGCTAAGCGAAACACATATTTCTTGTTGGTTTCCATGTTTGTTTTATCAGTTCTTCTTTTGCGAAGGCTTTCTAAACGTTCTTCACATTTATTTTCACTTTCTTGTGCATGTTTTTGACGTTTTCGTTCCCTTTCTCTATTTAGTCGAGCTTCACGTTATTCCACCGTCTCCTGTGCTTTAGCTTTTTGCTTTTGAATCATTTCAGAATTAACATTTTTGCATGTATTATTGAAATTTGACATTTTTTATAATATCGGTTCTTTATATTA
>JADRCO010003169.1:0-10879 GCA_021464525.1 Rhizophagus sp. LPA8_4_AMF
ACTAAATTTGGGTTGTCTCAAAAATTTAGGGTTAGGGTATAGATCGGCGCATATGAACATCATTTATGGTAATTCAAATGGCATTTACTTTATTTGATTTAGTGAATAATATGCAGGGACAAATGTAATACAGAAAATTTTATTATGCTTATTAATTATTTAATTATTTATACTTTATTACAATACATGCATAATTATCGAGATACTAAAATAAAGAATAAAAGATAGACATAGTTATCTACATATTTACAAATATAGAGATTGTACAATTGTTGCGGTAATTTATGATGTTTCTTTACGGTATGGATCATGAATCTCGGATGATTGAGTATCGTTAAAACTATATTGAATGTTATTGTCATGGTAATAGTTGAAGGTGTTGTATATAGGATCTGTGGTTATTAAGCCAGTTGAATAATCAAATTGGTTTTGTAAAATATCGTTCAATGAAGTTGAAGAAGATAAAGATATTGGCGGTGATTCGTATTCATTGGTTCTCATTTGCCAGTTTGAACAATATTCATCACTAAATTGGTTTTGTAAAAAATCGGTCAATGAAGTTGACGGTGATTCGTATTCACTGGTATTCATTTGCCAGTTTGAACAATATTCGTTAATATCATATGTTTTCACGTTATTCACAATTGCGTTCGGTGGAAGACATTTTTGTTTATCCGCACGCTTGTATGGATGTGCGTTGTCTCTCGAAAAGAGTTTATTTGGACGATACTTTAGTTTGTTCGAAGTTACGATCTTAGAGCTCGGGTGTTGTGAATCTTTGACGGAAATTTGAATCGGGTTTTCAGGAGAAGCATCGGCTTCAATATTTGAACGCGTCTTTGTAATTTTCGTAACCATTGGTGTTTGTTTAGTGTAAGGCGCCGCTGTCGATTTATGAGACCCTCTAGTTACACGTGGGCGGATTACCAAGGAACTATTAGATGAGGACGTAGTTTCATCGCTACTATTATTATCGACTTCGATTGATTTGTTAGTTGTTTCATTTACTTCGTCAGACAATCCAAGAGCAGCGGTAGTAAAAATAATCATGTCTTTGGATGTTTCTTTTCCAGATTCAATAGAATTAAAAATTTTTTCCCAATCCATTTCTTCTCTAAGGAATATCTCCGTGCGTGCTTTCAATCCCTGAAGGTTTTTTTCTTCGCGATTTCTTCTGTTATTGAACCATGTCTCTATTTGCTTCACTGTAAGTTCGGTTTGATGACTTAATTTTATCTTTTCGTTGTTGGTTGGTCTATCTTTTTTTTCATAAAATGCTTCAAGAATTTGCTTAGTTGAGTCAGTGAAACGTGAGCCAATGTCAACTTTTATCGGACGTCGGATATTATGTAATTCTACAAATTGATGAATAATAATGTTTTGAAATTCGCGTATAGTTTTTGAAATCATAGATGAATAAGCTCTATCAATTTTCGCTAGAATTTCTTGTACATGCTCGCTACCGCCATTTGGTAAAATAAAATAATTTCGTAGTAAAGACAATTTTTGTTCTCTACATTTTTGTTCCAATACATTCCTAACTTTTTCGACTTCTTTACAAAACATGTTATATATTTTGATTCTCAAATCTTTATAATTATCATCACATATATTCTCAAATAGGGTATTATCTATGTTTGGTTCGACTAGTTTAGTTAACACTTGATTTTGAAAAAGACTAATAAATTGAGATTCATCATTGTAACTCGATTTATAAAATTTGTCAAAAAGCTTTTTACGAATTGGCAAATTAATTACTTCGTTCGAATTATTGCAATGAATGAATTTAGATAGTTTAATTTGAATTTCTTTCAATGTTTGAGCATTTAATTCCATGATTTCGATTTTTGGGAGATGACCCTTTTTTTTTTATTTATAAAGAATCTCAGTTATTGTTTTCGATTCGAAACAATACTGCAAAACCTGCAGCGATCATCTCGAATTGTATTATAATTCTATTGTATATTTTAAATATTTAAATGATTTGAGTTCTCCTTTTTTTAAACTCTATATCTTAAAAATGAGTGTTCAAGGAAAATCCGATCAAGCACAATCATTTAGCACATTACCTACTCATCTAATAAATAATGTTGAGCTTGAGAAATATCAACAAGTCAACGATGTATTATTTTCATTGGAAAATAGAGAAAATATTAATACTAATTCAAAAACATTTACTAGTGTTATACGTTTTGAACGCCACATCATGTTTCCGCTTTTATTAAAACTTGTAGACCATAGAGATAGTCTATGTTATAATACGAATTTAAACGAACTATTATCTCGTACCAAAGAGTTATCTGCTGAATTAACTAAAATTATTAATATAAGCGATATAAATATGAATTCAGATTTAGACAAAGATATTCGATCTTGTATATCAACTGTAACATATCAGATTGTAGAAATATGTAATAAAGAAGAAGATTTTAGAAATGATCTTGTTGAAATAAAAAATGATATGATTGAGATTATTTCATCGCAACAAGTACCATATTCTTCTACCAGTAACGTTATTTATGATAATGGACTGAGTAAAAAAATACCAACAAAATCCAAGAATATTCGTCAGAACATGGATCCAATGGCGGTATTATGGTTTATTAAATACTTAATTGATCATAAACTTGAAAAACCAAATAAGAAACATCGGTTTCTACTTTCGCTTTGGACGAATGTTCCAGAACATGACATTGATCGATGGTTTATAAGGACGATGGGTAATTACGTAAAGAAATTAAATAACGCCGAGAAAGTTAGAGAGAAATTGAAAGAACGTGCAATTAATACTACACGACAATTACGAAAACCAAATTCGTTAAAAACAAATAGTGAGTCCCGACAAGTTATTCCGCAAAGAAATTCGCCTTATAAAAGGCCTACTCGAGATATAAAGAAAAAAATTAAACAAATGAGACTTCTACATTAACCTTTATTTGTAAATAGTTTAAATAGTTTGTAATAGTATTTAACAAATTTGTAAAATTAACTGCGCTTTTAATCTTCTGGATCTTACTAAAATTAGGTGTAAAACCAACTTGACTTCTTGGCAAGGTTTCACAAATAATTTTTAAGTGTGCTATAATGAATTTTCCTTTTTTGTTATTATATAAGGGTTTCATATCCCCAAACTGAATTTTTAAAAATTTTTAGTTTGTTACCCGAAACTTGTAATAGTATAGAGTACTGTTTGTTTTCGGAAAATCTATCGTCAAAGCTTTCAACATTTAGTTTAAAAAGAGACACTTTTTTATTCATCGGTTGCAATGAGTCAATCATATTATCCACCACCGTATCCTCCTCCTCAACAATATTACTCGCCTCAACAACCACAGTACTCTCCACCGACTGCGGGTTCATATAATCAACCTCCAACTTATGAACAAAATCATGGTCGAGAGGAGAATTATAATCATGGTCGGGAGGAAAATTATGCCGATTATGGTCAAGTACACAATACCGTAGCAGAAAAATGGAATAAAAAACCAAGATTTCATGGTACATAGTTTTAATTTGAAGTCGGAGACATTTATCTCCGAATTCATATGATATCTCTAACAATTTATTTTTATTTAATAGATTTATGGGCAATTATTTTGTTCATGATTCATTTAATTGGATTTGCTGTACTAAGTTATACCGGAATAAATGAATTGATTAACAAGAAGAACCAACCTTCCAACACAAATCCCAATAATTCCGATAATATTAATATTAATATTTCTTCTAATGTTATAACACTACTTGTAATTGTAGGAATATTTGGATTTGTCTTAAGTTTACTCTACATGTTTTTAATGCAAAGATTCCCAAAGCCTCTTATAAGAATCACATTATATCTTTCAATCGCATTTTATTTTGTTGCTGCTGCTGCTTATGCATATTTTAGACAATACGTACCGGTAATTAATTTTTTTTTTCGAGTAAATTATTTCTTTTAACAATTTAACTTATTCGTTATTTATCTAGGCTATTTTATTGGCAATTTTTGGGATCTTTTACTTGTTTTGTGCTTTCACATGGCGTGATAGAATTCCGTTCGCAGCAATTATGTTAGAAACTGTAACTACTCTCACGAGAAAATATTACGGCACTATAATAATGGGGTTGGTAGGATTGATAATTCAAGTAGGATGGACAATTTTATGGATAATAACTTTGATTGGAGCGTAAGTTTAATTTTATTAAAATAATGTTAATGTAGATTGTATTTTATTAATACATTGCTTTTTATAATAAATTTTATAGAAAAGATAAATTTTATGAATCAAGCGGATGTGGAGAAACACAAAACGTTAAAGGGAGAAGTTCGTTCAGTTGTAGCCAACCAACTTTATATCTTATCGTGTTATATTTAGTTTTTAGTTACTATTGGACAAGTCAAGTTATAAAGACCATTATTCATGTTACCGACTCTGGAGTTTTTGCCACTTATTATTTCCTCGAAGGTACCCCCAATGGTACTGGTTCCACTCCAACTTTAAGCTCATTGAAACGTGCTTGTACTACTTCAATTGGTAGTGTTTGTTATGGTAGCTTAATTATTGCCATTCTTAGTACAATAAGATTTATCCTTCGTAGCATTGCACGCAGTGATGATGATGCATGTGGTTTTATTGCTGCTTGTTTGGAATGTTTCTTATCCTGGATTGAACAGCTTGTAGAATATTTTAATCACTATGCTTATGTTCAAGGTAATTTATCTAAAACTCCCTTTTAATTCCTGTTTTGGTTTTTTTTACTATCTAATACCATTCATTGCAATATAGTCGCAATTTATGGCAAATCATATTGTGGAGCAGCAAAAGATACTTGGAGATTAATCAAGGATCGTGGTGTTGACGCCATCATTAATGATAATCTCGTTGGAAATGTACTTGTAATGGGAGCTGTATTTATAGGCGCTCTTTGTGCATTATTTGGTTTTGGCTATATTCGTCTATTTTTAAGTAATGATATAGTAGACAATAATGCAATTTTAATTCTTGTTCTCATTTGCTTTTTCTTTGGTCTCGTAATGACGGTAATTTAAATCTTTCTTTTTTTCACCATTTAATTTTATAGTTTTTTAATCATAATTCTTTCAATTTATTTTAGGGTGTTATAACTAATGTTATTGATTCTGGTGTCACAACTACATTTGTTGCCCTGGCCGAAAGTCCTGATGCATTACAACGCACTAAACCACAATTATTTGAAAGAATTAGACGTGAATGGCCTCGAGTTGTTCAAGGAATATAATCAAAATATTTGTTAAATTCTTAGATATGACTTTTTAATCTTTTGAGTATAAATATAGTAAATATTATATTATAGATATCATTATAATCAATTTATTTAATTTATTTAATAAAATCAGAAAACTATTTATTTATGCATGATGATCTCGACGCCCCATGTATAATGATCAAATAAAATACCAAGCCTCTCGTGAAAAGAAATGTGATCCTTTTGTTTGTGGCAAGAAAAAGATTATATCCGTCAATTATTTGTTATCCGTAGAGGCGCAGATCATACAGATTTTTAAGGACTTTTCGATTCCACTTCGGTTCCAAATATGAGCTATATGCGTCAAATTTAAGACACAGGTAGGTCATGTGATGAAGATCAATTAAGAAAATTTTGATTGGCCATCTAACAATAATTGGTCCAAGATCGTCATAATTTTGACACCAAACATATTTTGAACCGAATTTTTGGTTAAAAGACTACGTAAGAATCGTTTTTAGTTGCTGACAAATTTATACAGGAAAATATCGCTTATAATTATGACAAATTTACTAATTCTAATACGAGTTTATGTTTATTTAATCAATACAATAATAAGTTTTGTGAAGATAGACTAACAATTATGGGTTGGGCAAGTTTTAAATTTTGGTCGGCCAAAAAATGGCCAAAAGCTTTTATATACAAATATTAAAAAAAGGTAACTAATTAAAATTTATAACATTTAAATTCAAATTATTTAATTCATTTTTATTATAAAATATAGTTAATTTGAAGTATTTTCATTAACAAAAAATGGGTTCATCTAAATTATCAATAAAAATGTTTTTATATTCCATTTAGCTTCATTATCTAATGCAGAATGTATTCTATTTAATAAAAGCACTCAACTCTACTTCCTTTTCCTGTAATAATAATTGATCTTATGTATTAATTAGATTATTCCAATTTAATGAAACCTGAAATTCACCATTTTCATTTTCTTCATCTGAATTATCATCCTAAGTGTTGTTAGAATTTTGTATCATCATTACTATTAATAATTGTAAGAACTATCAGTTCAGCAACATTTTCTTTTATTTTTTATTGTTGAATAGTTTTCACTTTATTAACCCTATGTTTCTATAAAATTGAAGCACATAATTTACTCATTTTAAATGGTTTTTCATACTATTAAAAAAAAATAAATTATTTATTATTATATTAAATTATAATTTTTTTAATAAATTAAAATAATATTTTATTATTTACATTTAATCTATTGCACTTTTAGTATGAAGAAAGCCCATATTTAACTAAAGCCTTTCTACTATACTGCATTAATACAGATTCCAAAAATTTGTTGTGCAATATATCCAAGTTCTTTTGCTAATAGAACAACAAATCCCCAATATTATAAAATATCATCTTCAAATTGATTAGTTGTTTATCAAAGGATATACCTCTTCTAAAGTTTTCATATTCATGTAAAATTGATTTTGTTTTTGTTTTTGTTTTTGTCTAAGCTTCATAATAATAAATTAGCCATTTACTAAGATATACATGATTTAAATTTGAAATATTATCTTTAAATTTTAACATCTTGTATTTAGGAGCAGAAGCTATGATAAAAGTAAAAGAGACTGTTCCTAATTTTGCCATCTTGTTTGAAGTCAATCAAGTATTTTCTCACTAAGTTCTATCTATATTATTTATAGATGTTTCAATTTGAGCATATAATAAAAGTACCAAATTATTTTAGCACTTTACTTAATAAATACTATATATATAAACTGAATGAATTTTTACATTTCAAATTATATTTATGACATTCTAAAATAATTTGGATGGCATCTATAATGTCATCATAGTCTTTTCAAATTTTACAAAATATTCAAATCCATGCAGTACTTTATACAATTGTACTTTATTATATTGCAAAATATCTAAAATTATATGGTATAATTTAAAGTAGAATAAAAGAAATATTATCAGAAAGATATAATATATTATTAGAACTTTGATGAGATATTGATTAATCAGAAAATTCAAATTTTGAACTTAAAGTAATTAGAAAAAATAAATAAATTATTTTCAAATATTATATAAAAATAAATAAAATAAAATATATTATAATACTCATAATATATATTTCTTTTGATTTAATTAAAGTGCAAAAATATTCATAAAAGCTATTCCATCTTATATCATTTCTAATAGCAATTTGAACGTATTTTTCATATCATGATTCTTTTGTAAAGTTTGAAACTGTCCAATAAAATATTTATGAAGTAGTAATTTAAAGTAAAGTGCGATTTTTATTGCCTTTATTAATACTTGCTTAAAATTTTCAGATTTCTTAAAAATTTACCTACAAAAAGATTTATATAATATGCAAAATATGGAAGAAATATAATCACTATATATATATATTGTGATTCTCTGTCACTAATTAAATGAGACATGTGATATGATCGATATTATCACGTGACAAAATGGTGATTTCTGCAGAAGGGGTAACATTTTGAGTGTGATACCCTAATTGTCACACATTAATTATCACATCCCTCCATAATTGACTGATTAGCTCCCCTGCTAATTACATGTTCAATTATATTTAAATAATGATTAATAACATTTTAATAATGCTGTGTTTTAATATTATAATAATTTTAATAACAAATTCTTTAATTATAATAATTTTAAAATAAATTTTTAATTATAATAATTTTTTAATAATAAATTTTTTAATTCTAGATTTTTTACAATGCGTCATGCCCCTGCTGATTACGCGACTTTATAAAATATATAAATAACATTTTAACAATATCGCGTTTTTAATTATAATAATTTTTAATAATAAATTTTTTAATTATAGATTTTTTTAATAATACTATAAAAATAAAAATACTATATTTAAATTTTTAACAAAAAAATGCCATAATTGATTTTAACAACACTATATAATACTTTAATTGAAAAATAATATGATTTTACTACATTTTAACACCATTTATTAAAATATATGATAATAATAATTAGAAATAATGTGACTTTATTATATTATAAATAGAAAGTAATTGAAAATTTATTTACAAAATGTTAAAAAGTTTTTTTACATAACTTTACACAATTTTTTTTTACATATATAGCTTTATACACTTTTTTCTAAAAAATAAATCACAATTAATTAACCTTTCTAAAATAACATATTTATCATTGCAAGAAATTGAAGAAGCATTTGCTGAACCTGAAAATGAAACAGTAGAAGCCAAAAATAGGAGATTGAAAAGTAAACGACAAGCAATAAATAGGTTTAATAAGAGACAGCAGTCCTCTCAATCACGATCCACAACAACCACAGATGCTACAGCAAGAAAACGAAAATCAAGAGCAACATTAACAGATGAACAAAGAATAAATATTCAAGAGCAAAATTGAATTGAACATCAAACCAGATATACTACACAACAAGAACAATTAAGAACACAATTTCTAAAAATTGCATGTTGCAACATAGATCATTATATTAAAAGTATAATAGAAGGAGATGAAATTGAAAATAATAGATACAAATACAAAGGAATGAATAATATTTGTAATCACTGTTATGCTTTAAAATGGAAAAATGAACCAAAGGGATTTTGTTGTATAAATGGACAAGTTGTTATAGCAACTCTATCTCCTACTCCACCACATTTATATACTTTACTCACAAATAATGATCCAAATTCAAATGAACCTTATGTAAATCAGATTAGAGCATATAATCAAGTACTTGCATTCATATCTTTAGATGCAAGTATTGATGAAGATCTTGCAAATGCTCGAGATGGAATTTATACTTTCAGAATTCAGGGTGGCTTATATCATCGAATTGGTGGTTTAATGCCAAAAGATGATAGTCAACAACCATCATTTGCTCAGATTTATTTTTATGATACAAATTTGGATAGTCAACTTCAACGAAGAAGTGATATTTTTCTGAATTTAAATGCTGATATACTGAAGGCATTACAAGATGAATTGCATGAAATAAATCCATTTGTTAAAACTTTCATATCTGCAGGAAAACAAGCCAAAAATATCTTTAATATTTCTGATATAAAAATAATTATTCATAATATACATGGTAAGGATATGAGATGATATAATCAACCAACTGCATCAGAAATTGCAATAATTATGCTTAATTTTGATTATATATCAGAAGTAAGAGATATTATTATAAAAACTCATGAAGGACAATTACAACATATTTCTGAATTACATGGTGCTTATGATCCTTTATAATATCCTTTACTATTTCCATATGGTGAATATGGATGGCATGATAATATTTTTAGAAATAATGAACATGAACTTGAACCTGAAATACCTGAACCTGAATTTGAAGAATATGAACCTGAATCTGAAATATTTGAATCTGAATCAATAATTTCAATGGATATTGATAAGAAAGATAATGAAATAGCTCAACATACTGAAGCAACTCAGGACTTTCAAAATTTAATAATTGAATTAGATGAACCAAGTTCTGAAAGTAATAAAGGTAAAGGCAAAATAATAAAAATTGAATCTGATAATAAACCTGAAATTGTATCAATTAAAAAACGCAAATGAGTTACAATTAGAGAGTTTACAATATATAGAATTCAGGTTAGAGATTCAAATACAATAAAAAGTATTTTACATCTTTCAGGAAGATTGTTTCAACAGTATTTGGTTAACCAATATGCCAAATGGGAATCAAATCAATTAAGATAGTACAGAAAAATCAGCAAAATTTCAGATATGAAATATATTCAGGATTACAAGATATTATTTCAAATAAAGATACCAATGTTGATAAAATTGATAAAAAGATAATTTTGTTATCATCTTTTACTGGATCTGAAAGATATATGCAACAATTATATCAAGACTCTATGGCAATTGTTAGAGAATATGGAAAGCCTGATTTATTTATTACTGTTACTTACAATCCAAATTGGCCTGAAATTACAAATGAACTTTTACCAAATCAAAAACCAAATAACCGTCCAGATTTAATTGTAAGGGTTTTTAAATTAAAATTAAAATCAATTACTAATGATCTCTTTGTAAAAGGTATACTTGGAAAGGTTTTAGCTCATGTATATGTGATTGAATTCCAAAAAAGAGGATTACCTCATGCACATATTTTAATGATATTAGCATCTGAAGATAAACCAAGAACATCTGAAGATTTTGATAAACTGGTATATGCAGAAATACCAGATAAAAATCTTCATCCATTATTATTTGAAACTATTAGTAGAAATATGATTTATGGATCTTGCAGTAATCTAAATCCTCAAGCCTCTTGCATGATAAATGGAAAATATAAATGTAGTAAGTATTATCATTGAGAATTTGTTAAAATAACAACAACAAATAAATTTGGATATCCATTATATAGAAGAAGAGATGATGGAAAGACAATCAAAAAAGGAAAAAATATTCTTGATAATAGATGGATTGTTTCTTATAATCCCTATCTATGTCAAAAATATGATTGTCATACACTACCCTACAATAAATTACCAGATTTCATAAATTTTACTTAGTAATATATGGTAAAATTGATGATTTTTGGGCTGCATAAAAGTTTACGAATTTTCAATGAATTCACTCCAAATTTTTTTATTTGATA